>JAOSBM010000204.1:3721981-3733455 GCA_027568955.1 Erythroxylum tenue | reverse complement strand
TGGATCGGGCTTGGGCCCGACGTCCTTGACGAATAGGTCGATCGGCCCACGGGTCACTATGACCGAGCCCAGGCCCAACCGGGCCGACCCGACCAATATTTAATAAGTATTATTTGCGGGTATAATGAATATTATTTTATCGGCTCTGAAATTTAGAAAGTGGTAATAAACAGGATTATAAAACATATTAGCTTGCAAAAATTAGACGAAGAACAATATTCAGTAGAAATCTTGCTGAGGGCGCGAGATTTAGTATTAGAATATAATTTTATTCAATTTAAAAGTCAATATCAGGATTAATATAAAATATATAGTGTATTTTTAAAATAATATTATGTTGGCCAGTTGGGTAAGCAATCGCAATTCAAGTGGCCACCACCCATAGATATAGACACGAAGCAATCGTCATTCTAAATGGTCCCATACATTAAAATATACATATAGTGTGCTGCGGAGCTCTCTTGACGTAAATAAGGTTGCGAGTTTGAACTGTCCTTATGTATTCAGCCGTTTAAAATTTAGGGTCAAAGTTTTGCTTCCTATAAGGGACCTATTTGGCTCGAGCAGAGATTAGTTTAGGTGTGAATAGTTTAAAAGTACCTTATCATAATTGAGACCCTCCTACAACACCTCGCAGGAATTAAAAAACAAAAAACAAAAAACAAAAAACTATCTTAAGTAAGCACAGCCATCTTTGAAAATCAAACAAGCTCTTGTTGGGTCTCTTTCAATGTTGTCTTCCCAACAAACTTTGGTTAAACATATTAAAAGCAGTCAAGCAGCCGTCATGGTTAAGTAAGGAAATTTGGATACGCTTTGATCATTTGAAATTTATAATTGGTTTAACGTACATGCATTAGGTTGGTTGATTAATTTCAATACGATATATAATATATGATTTATCGGATTTAATTGCGGAAATCTGGAGAGGATCGTAATGTAATGCAGTTGTTTGATCTGATTACTGATTGAAATTGCCGTTATTTGAATTGTTTTGTGTTCTTAGTCAATGAAGATGTGCTGAATAATTAATTGTCCATGTTTTCAACGTTCAGGAGTATTAAACTAAAATCATGATCGTCAGGTTTTGACAATTGGTCTCAACAGTTGCCAACTTGCCATGGTAAGCTTCCAAGTAATTGGCATGCTGGACTCTACATGTTTCTATATAAAGATGTTCTTAGCTGCTTCACAAACTCAGCAAGTTGGGATCATTCAAAGAAAATCCCAGAACCTGCCGGTTTTTAACACAGTTGTTACAGATCTTTCTCTGCAAACATGGGTTCTTTATCGATCTGCTCTTCTAAATTGGGATCACAAACATTTTCACCTTCTATAATGGGAACTCCAGTTCTGTCCTCATCAAAACTTGGAGCTCCAGCTTTCATCGTCTCTATCCCCAGTCATGCAACTACTCATCGCCTTCCAGTGAAGGTGTGCTGCAGTGCAACATCTGAAGCTGATAGTACCCCGAAGAAGACGATTCCAGGGCCAATGAAGTTGCCTTTTATAGGGAACTTGTACAATTTGGTGGGTTCAGCGCCTCACCATGCTCTGAGAGACCTTGCCAAGCAACATGGGCCTCTTATGCATTTGCAGCTCGGAGAGATCTCTGCAATTGTTGTGTCTTCGGCTGAGTTAGCTGAAGAAGTGTTGAAGACACAAGAGGTGTCCTTTGCACAGAGGCCTAATGTTCTAGCCTCTAGCATCATGACCTATGGTGGTCAAGACCTTGTCTTTTCTCCTTATGGTGATTACTGGAAGCAAATGAGAAAAATTTGTGTGACAGAAATGTTGAGTCCTAGGAAGGTTCAATCTTTCTCTTCGGTTCGCCACGAAGAGGTTGCGAATCTCCTCGAATTCGTTCGAGCTTCTGCAGGAAAGCCATTTAATTTCACAGAAAGGGTGTTCTTGTACACCAACAAAGTTACCTGTAGAACAGCATTTGGCAATACTTGCTCGGAGGAGTTGCAAGATGCAGTGCTTGAGGGGTTGAGGGAGGCCACAGCTTTGGCAGGAGGATTTGACCTGGCTGATTTGTTCCCATCGTTGGAGTTCGTTCAAGGACTTAGTGGGATAAAATCTAAACTTGGACGTATTCAAGAAAAGATGACTAGGTTACTGGATGAAATCATACAAGACCATAAGGAGGAACTGATGAACTCAAAAAACGGTACTGCTAATTCAGAAGATGATGATCTCGTTAATGTTCTTCTGAAATCTCAAGAGGGTGGCAATTTGAAGTGTCCCATTACTACTACCAGCTTGAAAGCTGTCATCTTGGTTAGTTTCCTCTATCAGATTATCGATTTTCTAATCCTTTTCTCAGTTGAATCTTAACTTCTGACACACTTAATGCAGGATATGTTTGTGGCTGGGACTGATACTTCATCACTGACAGTAGAGTGGACGATGTCTGAAATGATGAGAAATCCAAGAGTTTTGAAAAAAGCACAAGCTGAAGTGAGACGGGTCTTCAAGGGAAAGGAAAAGATCAAAGACGAAGATGTTCAGCAATTGTCCTACTTGAAGCTAGTAATCAAAGAAGCTCTGAGGCTACACCCACCAGCACCATTGTTGCTTCCAAGAGAGACCAGAGAAGCTTGTGTGATTGATGGGTATGAAATCCCAGAGAAAACCAAATTGATGGTGAATGCCTACTCTATTGGAAGAGACCCCAAGTACTGGCGTAACCCTCTGAGCTTTATGCCAGAGAGGTTCGAAGATAGTTCAGTTGATTTCAGAGGACTTCACTTTCAGTACCTTCCATTTGGAGCTGGAAGGAGGATTTGTCCTGGCATAACCTTTGGAATGGCTAACATTGAGCTTCCCATTGCTCAATTACTCTATCATTTTGACTGGAAATTGCCAGAAGGAACAGCACCAGAGAACTTGGACATGACTGAAGGCTCTGGAGCTACTATTGGAAGAAAGGAAACGTTGTATTTGGTTCCCACTCCTCACATATTTTCACACGACGAGTCCAACCAATCCATGGAGACTATGGAAGTTCTGAATTAAATGAGCTCAAATCATGTATTATTTTTCCATTTTTTTTCTATTAGCTCTCTGTTAATGATACATAACAGTTCTGGAAGATATATATATACTGGAATAACTCCATTCTTCTTGCATCAGATACTTTAGGTTATAATGTAATCAATTAAATCCAAAGATGCTACTTGAATCTGCAACATTGAAGCTAAAAAGATGAGCATGCATTTGACATGGTTAAAGATTGTCTGATGCCCGCGGGCGCGGGGTGTAGCTCAGTTGGTTCCGGAGGGACAGATTTATTCCAAGGTGCAAGGTTCGAATCCCACGGCTTGCAGTGTGGGAGCAACATTTTTAAGCCCCTTGTGAATTTTGAGGGTGGGCTCCTTGTAGGCCTGTGGGCTGCTCACCTCCCCCTTAGCGGGCCGCTGAGTACCTGATTTATATCCCCCAGCTGCTTCGTCGGGTCGGAGTGTGGAGGGCCCTTGGAGTTGGGGATTCAACCTTTATGCTTCAAAGATTGTCTGATTAATTAACAGATGTCTTTTAATATTTTATATTTTAAATTTCATATTTAATACTTTCTAATATATTTTGCTTATTTTCTATTTCTTTTCCTAAATTAGGAATGATAATTGTGGTCCAATTTAACACAAAATCAATATATCTGTAATCATTCGTATATTGTTGACTTTCAATTCAGACTCGGAGTTGAAGGGGTTAGCTTGAGGACTGACTCACAACATTGAACAACCTGAAAAGTTTCTTTTAAAACAATCTCATTATAATTTAATTATCCAAAATAATATCTAACTTGATTTGTAAATTTAAGAATTTATTACACTAAAATGACCGAATCGGTTATGTTTGGCCTAGCACTAAGTTAATAACTCATTAGCAAATTGATTAAGTTTTCCTTGAAACAATGTCATTTTGGTTTAATTGTCTAAAATAACGTCGTTTTGATATGTAAGTTTAATAATCTAACGATATTATCTTAAGATAATCCGAATTAATCTGAATTAAATTTGGACCTCGTAACTTGAATCTAACCAAGCTTTAGATCGAACTTTTAAAATATGATTCAGGTGTGCGGCATTGGATTGGTTGGACTGCTCCGCCTACTGGTTGGGTAAAGTTGAATTGTGACGGCAGTTCTATTGTTAATCCTGGGCTAACCAGTGGTGGCGGGTTGTTGCGTGATTCATTTGGTCGTTGGCTAGGAGAGTATTCGTTTCGACTTGGTGTTTCGACTATCTTAGTAGGAGAGTTATGGTCCATTCGCGATGGATTGATTTTTGCATGAGATCATGGTTTTTGCCAGGTCGTGGTGGAATAGGATAGCATGAAGGCAGTGAGGATGGTGACTTATGGTGTTCTCTCTTCCCATCCCCTATCTGTTCTGGTTATGGATATTCAAGCTTTACTTACTAAGAATTAGCTTTATTATATTAGGCATGTATTTCGTGAAGGTAATTTTGCAGCAGAATATCTGGCTAAATTAGGACATGACATTTTGTCCACTTTTCAAGTTTGGGAAGAGTTTCCTGACGCCCTCTTCTTGATTATCTGGGCTGATATTTGTGATATTTCTTTTACGAGATAGTTTTGATTTTCTCACCTTCGTAACTAAAAAAAAAAAAAAGTTGCAACTAGTCACTTAAATTAATCCTTTAAAACAAATTCTAGGCAGACAAATGATGACACACACAACAAGGTTGAGAGTTTACGGGGGTGTTGTTATTGGACTCAAATATGGAAATGGAATATAAGAAAGGTTGTATGAATGAAGTCAAAGTCTTGCCTAATATTTAATCACAATTCCATATTTGTTAGTCCTTATTTGCTTAGTTCAATGACTTGGTCAATTCACTGATTTTGGTTCAGATTTGGTTCCCTTTTTTTACAATCTATTTCTTCCAAGCCAAAGCAATACTTGAAGAATTCCCACGAGACCCATTTTCAGACGGAGGCGGCCTTTTGTTTGTTCCATTGGTCATAACATCAATACTAAACAGAGCATGACAAAGTTTACTACACTTAAAGAATTCCCACGAGAGACCCATTTTCAGACGGAGGCGGTCTTTGTTTGTTCCATTGGTCATGACATCAATATTAAACAGAGCATGACAAAGTTTACTACACTTAAAGAATTCCCACGAGAGACCCATTTTCAGACGGAGGCGGCCTTTGTTTGTTCCATTGGTCATAACATCAAATATTAAATAGAGCATGACAAAGTTTACCACGTATCAAGAAACATGGGACAAACTACTACCTTCCATTGTACAAAACTCGTATGTCAGCTTGAAAATACAAAGGCTTTTACGGGGATTCAGAGAACATTATTTGAACCCTTCGACCAAAAGAAGGGAAGAAAAAGAACATAGATTACAACGTGTATGCAATAATTTGTATTCCCTATCTAAGAAGAAGCCTAAGTACAGAGCATTTACAAGATCAATACAATACATCAGGAGTTATGTTTTACTCTGTCAAAATTGGACCCCCTAAAAATGCAATCCCATGAAGGAACGACACATAGTAAGGCATATAATGTTTCAGATTACAGAGATAACTTGGATTATGAGAAGCCACAGGTTAGGCAGTAACAGGAAATTTGCCTTTCTGTATAGGTGAGGACTGAAAGCTATCACCAATTATGCAATTGAACAGTTAAGCTTTTAACCACAGGATGATATTCTGTATGTATATACTTTTTAGCTTTCTCTGAACCAGGCTGTTCGAGCCACTCGTCATACATGCATTTAACTGTAGGATTATCAAAAGGATCTGCAACCAAAACCTACAAATACAAAATTGAACAAACAGTCAAAACCATATAACTTCTGTGATAATGCAAGGACAACGAAAACAAGCATAAGGATAGAATTAGAAAAAGGTATAAGCAGATCAGGCAAGCACGTAGCAGATCATTCTGTATCTTTTAAGTCAAGGTCATTTTGACAATCAAACGACCGTAGTCATGTGAAGCATTGTGCATTCAAAACCTCTAGTAGACACTGTATCCATAAATCAGTATGGAACACCTCTCCTACGTGGTCATCAGAAAATGTTTTAATATTACACAATACAACAAACAAATGCCGTGGAACTTGCAATCTCCAAGAACTAAAGTACATGAGCTCCTCGGATAAATCAACTAGTTAAACCAGCACATAAGTGATCAACTTGCATATCTTCTATGATAAGATGTCCGAATGTCAAAAAGTTCAGCAATAGCACATAGGTAAGGTAAAGATATGAAATTAGAACAGTAATAACAGCATGCTCCACAGTATTTATACCAGTACAAGATTAAGTTTCAAAGAAATAAGAGACCATTAAATTCAAGAGATGCTTACATTTTCCATATAAACAGTTTCTAACAATTGAATCAAATCCTTTGGGGATTGTCCTGGCTTTGGTTTGATTTGACCTCCACCATTCAAACAACCTGCTTAAACAAAAATATAGATGGTCACGCCTCATGTGGAGTAATTCGTCCAAGAAAGTTTGCAAGCAAGTGCAAGTGACAGAAAAGAAACCTGATGGACATGCCATGACTTCCACGAAATGATAGTCACATTTCCGCATTTTGACTTTCCTTACAACATTTTGCAGGTTCTGGAAGCCATAACATTGGGCAAATTTCAACACAACTTTTTCATCTACCTGCAATACAAGACGTACAAGACGATTCATGACAACGTTTAAGAGTGACAATCAGCTACCTGTGAGTGTCTCTTAAATATAAAATTCAGGTGGCAAAAAGTACCACATCATGTTGTATACAGGAGCTTCACATTATAAAAGTAGGCTAAACTTTACTCTAGGCTTATATTCACATCAATGAGGAAAGGGAAAGGCTTGAGTAGGAAAACCAACTCAGATCCTTCCATCTCCAGTTAATCATGCGCAAATCAACAACTAACTATACTTCTAGATAATGCATGCAAAAATAGTTAGGAAATGATGGAATGACAGAGAATTAAAGAGAATGTCTTACTTCAAGAACCACCTCACGGAAGTCAGTATTCCTTATCGTCTTGAAGGGCAATGGACCTTTGACTTCAATTCCAAATAGTGATTTAGCAGCATGCCGAAATACTGTTTCCACATAGCCACCAGAACTTCCAAGCACTCCATATAGATGTCCCTCTTCATCAACATTTGTCAACCTGCAGGAATGTCACCAAACATCATATCTTGACAGACACTTCCAGGATACATGTATGGTAACAATTCTTACGAATAACTGAAAGATCTTACATTTTATCAAGAGAAGATTCATCTAGAGCCTCAAAATCTACGGACCTTAACTGCAAAAGTTGACCAAAAGTACTTATCATTCAGAATATAGCTTTTAAGGGGAGAGATCACAGAAATCACAAGGATTTAATAAATTGCTTTACCTTAATCAAGTCTAATACTTCTCCAGTCGTCAAAACTGAATCTACCTCTGGAAGTTTAATACCAGATTCTGCTTCAAAAATAAAGTCATCTCGCGCAGCCTCAAGCTTCTTATCATAACAAGGCATCACAGTCACGTGGTAAATCTCATCTGGCCTAGTAATTAGTTTTCATCCATTAGAATTTTTCTCACATACTGAATTCAACAACATTCATATATGTCTATAGTGCTTTAGGAAGTAACATAAGTTATCAAAGTATAACTTGAGCCTATCACAGACTCCGTTAAAAAGTTTTAATCAGTTGCTCTTGTCAAAAGGACAAGAATTAGATGATTCAAAAAGTTATGCTTGATGAAAAGTCATTCAGAAATGAACATCACAAAAAAATGGAAAGAAAAGATTAGGTTGTATCATTACCGAAGACCTATTTTATGGCATAAGTGATGCTTGATGGCAGCACCAACTGTTTGCTGAGGACTCTTGACAGATGAAATGTAAGGTAAAATATAGGATCCTAGCTGCTTTTCAGCATAGCATATCCAACCTACAATTACAGAAGGATGAAAAGGTCAAGCAGCTCCCATTAAAACTTGTTCACTCTATAATCCCAGTTATGTCACATGTAAGAATGTCACACAATATTTGTATTTGTTTTTACACAGCTTTTTCCAGCTCTCTCCAACCATCTACTCTTGAAGTCGCACAAAGAGGGTTATCGTTCCCTTTTTTTCAGGAACTGGGGTATTATGCTAAGGGACAAAACAAACCTGGACATGCTGAAGAAAGCATTGGTAATGATGGCCTAGCTTTTTCATCCTCGACTGACTGACTTTCTTTGTATCGACTAATGAACTCATTGCAAGTTTCAATAAGGGTCATGTCTCTGCTGCAACTTGTATCAAATACAGCCTTTACTCCTAGGGACTTGAAAAATGTTGTGAGCTTTTTAAAAACCTGAAAGTTGAACAGAATAGCATATTAAAAATGCATGACTCCACATTTGATGACATCATTTCATCTTTTAGTATACGCAGCATCAATAAGAAAGCCCAATTAGTACCTGAATTGGAGGAATGCCAAAATAGACTGCAAAGGAAGCTCTTGACTGAGGAGACAAGGAAACAACAACAGCTTTTCCTTTATTGATGTTAGCAAGGAACTCATCCAAACCTTGTTTTTCAAGCATGACTGTCTCTGCTGATGTTATGCATCCACTGCAATGTCACGAAAATAATTCAACCCTTTTATTAGCAATGCAAAACCGACCAATTATTTGCAAAATGTAGACTAATCACATTAATAAAAAGACTAGTAACCATCCTGCCGACATGACTATGCAAGTACATTCTGTCAGTAACCATTAAAAATATTACCATTATCTTCGTGGTTATCGTTACAGAGAGCATTGAAAGCCCTAGTAACAAGACTATAGGCAGTAGCCAAACTCAAGTAAAGTCGTAAATTTATTGCAAAAAAAGAAAAAGAAAAGCTAATTAAGCATTTATAAACATCTTGTCACCTAATCATTGAATAGAATGGTGGCAGAACACTTGTGGGAAATTAAACCAACGATTAACAAGAACCCAACATAGATTAATCAATAAACAGAAGGAATCCTCATAAAAAGACGGCGACTTTGGCAATTGAGAACAAGAAACACTGAATTATCGGATATTAAATTTATACATAAGAATAAAATTTACCTGCAAGCCAAGCAATCCTTCAGAGAAATTTTAACTGGTTCAGTTTGCTGTTTATTATCTATTGAAACCTACACCAGCCAGGGGGGGAAAAAAAGAACCAAAGGCAAAAAAATTCATACGAAATTAAAACCATAAAAAGTAAAAACGGAGAACTAACAACTTCATAGAAAGAAACTCTTTTAATAACAGTTGAAGGCAAAAACCTGAGGCCTAGCGGGCTTCTTGAGGGTGGAATTGGAGTTGAGAGAAACGACGCATGTCTGCGACGGTGCTATGTAGTCGCTGAGATCTCCAATTCTCAGTGCCGGCGAGAACTTCTCTGACATCTCTTCAGTGATCGGAAACCAATAGCAGCTTCTCCGATGTTAGGGTTTATGTTGGAGAAAAATGGAAAGGCGGTGGGGTATTTCTGTTCATTTACCCTTTTTAGCGTATTTTCGGGAAAATCAAAGTCAAGAATAGAGAAATAAAAAGGAAGAAGAGAATGCGTGTGGGCGGTTGTAGAGTTGGATATGAGAAGTATCCAATAAGAGCTTTTGACTTTCTCGATATCCAATCAGATGCCGATTATATTTACAGTGGCTTTTTAAGAGGCACGTGTCCGCCACGAGTCACTAGCGGCGGCTGTCACTTATACTGTTTTTTTAATACGGTGAATTAGGGGTTTTAACTTTTAACTTTTTAACTTTTTAACATGATGTCAATTTTGGCCCACCTTTTGGTTTGGCCTGATTTTGGCCCAGATTGACCGAATTACGGGTAGGTTACAGGTCAAAAGTGGTTGGCCCGTGGTCTAACCCTTATTTCAAAAGTAATGTCGTTTTAACATTTTTTAAAAAAATTATAAGATGAGTCTCACGAGAAGACCTATCTCCGTGGTCTGGCCGAGCCACAGACTAACCTATTCCAGGATCCGGCCCGACCCATTAAAATTTCTACTTTTTAATAAGTATGCTTACTTCTAAACTTCATTATATTTCTTATTTTAAAATTTTTTAGTAAGATATTAGTGTTAATTATTAGAAAAACATATTATAATGTTAAGTATTTTAGAATGTGATTTTTGGTCAATGCAAGTTACAAAATATATATAATTACTAAAACTCATTACAACTCTAATAACTTATGATTGTTTTAATCTAATTATAACTTATTGAAAATAATAAAAATAAGTTTTATTTAATAACATATTATAAATAATTTTAATATTTTAAAGATTAATAAAACATAAAAAAGAGGCTTTTCCATCTTTTATCTTACTAAATATTCTCTCTTAATCTCCTATTTTTTCACTTCCATAAACAAACTAGTTATATATGTTCTACCAAATATCAATTTTAACATAATTTTGCATTCATTTTTGCTTTATACAATAACAATTCAGTAAAAATTTAACTGACATGCAAAGTTTGTAAAAATTTTACTAACACACAAGATCTAGAGAAATTCAGTATTAGCTTTTGCTCTTTTTATTGACATTTTCGGTGAAATGTTTCACAAACTTCAAGTGGCTAGATATTGGTTATAGTAACGAGTTGAGCCAAAAATGAAGTCGTTTTATTTAAATGATTCGAGTTGAATTAGTATTCTCAAATTCGAGTTTAAAATAAAATTTAGTTTGATGTAGGGACAATTTAAATATTATGTTTTTTATAATTCCTATTTTGACCAAAATTTTATTTGATATATATTTTCTATTTATTAGGTTTCTTATTAAGAAAGGTATGTCATTTATATAAAGGAGCTTAGAGTTCCCATATTGTGATTGATCAATAAAAGTTCTCTTTAAGAATTCTCTTTCGTTGTCCTTTTATTTTTGCTTTGAGTCATATTTAACTCAAATATAGTCTGTTAATTTAAAATCGGGCCAAGTCGGGTTTAAATTATCACCTCTAACTAGATATAAACTATTCTTACTGTACTAAGTGCCTATTTGGATGGACTTTTAGGAAGTCAATAAGCGCTTTTCTCCACCGCAAAAGCCTTTTTAAGAAAACTGAGTTTTTGAATATAAAATAAAATTCACTTTTTTTAACAGATATGACTTTTTCGGCAGTCAAAATACAACTTTTTAAGATGCTCAAATTTGAAGATTCTAAAAAAAGCCTTTCAAATGACTTTTTCGGGTAGATTTTTTAGATCAATTAATGAACTTATTTTTTAGTCCCTTTTGCCTTTATATTTTACACATAATTCCTACAATATCCACAAGCTCATTGTTTAGTCCAATTCATATAGGTATTTAGGTCATGTTTGCATTCATTTTGCATATTCATTCATTCATTTTGCTTTGTCGAGACTTTTTTCCTCTTGTTTCTAGATAACAAGTTTTTCTTTCTCTTTCCCACCATCTGTTATTGAT
>JAOSBM010000204.1:3646501-3661471 GCA_027568955.1 Erythroxylum tenue | reverse complement strand
TGCAGGAGAAGTTTAGAGGAGAACGACAAGACATGTCCGGTCAAAGCACCGGAGGTTTCATCGTATTTTTAATCCAATTTTATCCGAAGCTTAACGAGCATGTAATGTACACTCAACCTAACATAAATAATATTATATTATATGTAAATCAATTAATTATTAATTATTAATTTAATTTAATTTATCATATTAATTAATTTACCTATTATATTTATGTGGCATGTATTTTATTGTTATTTTTATTAAAAATTAGAAACTAAAAATAATTTTTTAACAATTTAAAATATTAAAATATTTATCTAAAATTTTTAATAAAAATAAAATTATTTCTTCACTTCTTTTCAAAAAAAAATCATTAAAAACGAATGTATGTATTAGGACAAGAGAGTTTAATAAAATTGAGTTTACTCTCTTTTTTGTTTTTAAATATTAACTTAGCAAGAATTGGATTATTACAGATAAAAAAATATTATTTGTCATTTATAATAATTAGCCTCTTACCCCTATATTACTTAGAATAATTATTAGATGAAACTATTTGGCTATATTAAAGGTTAAATGTTAAATATTAAAGGTGTTGTAAATTTATAACTTGTCATAATTGAATTGTCAATGGCATAAAATTGAAAGGAATTAACTTAATTATGAAAATGGTCACTGAGTTTTTATTTTAAGTGTTTTTGAAGTAAATATGCACGTTGAATAGAATATTGTACCGATTTCTTCATTTATAAAACTTGTTTGGATGTATTTATAATTAAATTTATTAAAATTGATAGGTATCATTAATAGTCTTTCATGGGAGTGATTGATTAGGAAGAAATGACGTGGGTTAAAAAAAATGTGCTGAATAAATGTATTAAATGAATTTCCTATTCCGTTGGCCCTTTTAAAAAAATTAGGTAAAGAATAGGTATGGTAGCGAGTTGTGTGTTGTAATATAACTGAGTAACCAAGAGACATTCGTGACAAAATATTTGTCTTCATGTCAAAAAGCTAGAATGACAGTTCAACCAAACTTGATAGAATGTCAAAAAGCTAGTTGAGTAACTAAGGGACATTTATGACAAGGTATTTGTCTTCGTATCAAAAGACCGAGTGATAGTTAAATAAAATCTAAACGCTATGGTATTCTCAATAAAAGTGAACAAATTGATCTTCCTTTTATATGTCAAGAAATTTCGATGAATAGTTATTTAGTGGTGACTTACCTTTTCAATTTGTTAAAAAATAATAAGTACATACTTGTGTCATAGGTGTATAAATATGTGTGTCAATATTTTGGTTAAAATATATATTTAAATCAAAGCATTTAGAATATAAATGGAACATGTTAGAGTGTTGAAACTTTTGAATGATTGATGTTTGTGGCTAAGTTAATTTCATAAATTTTTATGCCATTGTAATATTATTGCATTGTTGCATGACTATGTAACTGAGTGTTCTGTGTTTGTTTGTTTTGTAGTTTTAGTGTTGCTTTGGGACAAGCAAAAGTTTAAGTGTGGGAAAGTTACTAATTGTAAATTATATTTTGTTTTATAAGCTTTAAAGTTTGTGTTAAGTGTTCTTTAATGTGATAATCATGTGTTTAGAACTTAGATTTATGTTTTTGTTAGTATTTTGTGTGTTTTGTTTGATTGTTATTGATTAGGGAAAATTTTGATCTTAATTGTATGCTTTAAGTGATGGTTAACATATTGATAATGAGTGGAGACAGAAAAATTGAAGAAAAGACGAAGAAGGAGCTAGAAAACAAGTTGGACCACAATCATTATGCATAAGGGTAGCAAGAAGTTTGTTGAATCCTCTGTCATAATCGTGCATACCATGCATGATTGTAATAGAGAGAATGTGTAGGAAGTTGTGCATGATCATGCAAATGCCATAATTTTAAGTCACAAGATTTTGTATTTTTGATGATTTTGGAAGGAAAAAACAAGTGGATAAACCATAGGAGGATCAAGAGTATAAAAAGGAAAAGAAAAAAAATCAAAGAAGCAGCTGGAAACTTCAAACAGGAGATCAAAGAGATCAAACTCTTGAAGAACACAAGGTACAAAATTTTCCAGCTTAAGGTGAAAGAAAAGAAGACATTCAAAATCCAAATTTCTACTATTTTCTTTTCTTTCCTTGTTGTTAAATGTTATTGATGAATCGATTGAGATATATGTTGGATATGGATAGCTAAACTTCCATTAGGGATTGCTCTTGAATTATTTTGTTAAACTTTTATATTCTTGTTTTAGTAGAATATAGTTTATGATATTTATTGTTTTATATTCAATTTGAATCAAGAGATTAGGTTGAATCATCTGTGGTGTGTTGCGTAGTGAGAGTTGGTACTATAATAGATCTATAAACATCAAATTAATAGGTAATTGAATATAGATTTTAATTATTTATTAGTTATCCATAGGATTGCTTCAAATTTATTGGATGGCTATAAGGAGTTTTGATAGATCAAAAGGTCACAATTCAATTTATATCTATTTAATTGAGATTACTTAGTTAGATCTCGAGAGAGGGTAATCTTAATTATTAGATATCTATGGTCGATTAGTGTTAAATCAAGAAGGTGAAGTGAAAACAAATAAGGATAGAAGTAATTTCTAATTTTTCATCATTGCTTAATCAATTATTCACTGTCGGTTATTCAATTATCAATTTAATTTAATTTCTCATTATATTATCATATTGTTAACCTTAAAGAAAGTGTTACAAGAATTGTTAGGTGACTAGTACAATCCTTGTGGGAACAATACTTTTTATACTATAAGATATGATTTGTATATTAGCGATATAGATAAGTTTAAATTAAACTTTAACAAGTTTTTGGCGTCATTTCTAGGGATTGATAAATTAGCATCTAGTGCAGTTTGAGTTGTTTTGACTTAAAGATTTAACACTTTTCTTGTATGATTGCAGGTGCATGAACATGAGAGCAACTAGGAGTTAAAGCAAACTTTTAGATACACAAGTTTTCGACATCACCAAACAAAAGAGGGAGATTGGAAAAGGAAGAAGCCAAGAAGTTATATAGATATCAATGGTAGAAGAAAGGAACCAAGGATGACATAAAAGAACCCTTATGGACTTTATGAGACCGGAGTTCAGTGCTAATCATCAAGGAATCATAAGACCACTAGTGCACATTAAAATGTTGAATTTAGACATTCTATTGATATTCCATTCATAGACAGAAGAAGCATTATACCTAGTATGTTGTAATACATCAGGCTTTTGATCTATGTCTATGTCAGGAGCGATAGGTTTTATCTAATGGGTTTTGTTGCCAATGAATTTTATTCACAATTGAAAAAGGGAGTTTGGAGGCTCCCAGTTTAACTACTGCTCTCTTGCTAAATTACGTTCACTTTCAAGAGCTATTAACTTTGACCCTAGTTTAACTCCTAGTCTGAATAATGGTCAAATTTTAGATGTTGAGGACTTTGGAGAATCACAAACTATGTTTTCATTTATCTTATTCAATTGACTTTGGAGGGCATTGAGAAACTCTTCGTTATTTGTTTTCCTAAATTGGCTCAAATTATTGTTAGTCACTTCGTAAGGCTTGAAGATAGGAGTTTTGATTGACTATTGGATATTCTAAACTTTTATCTATTCTAGACACTTGTCCACCTAGAGAATGCAAATAAATGTTGATGCTATTGTTCTGACACATAATATTTTTAATGTCTTTGAGATACACATTTCACTTTCATTTCTGGTTTTCAAAAGGGATGATACGACTATGTTTTGTTTGTAAGGAATCCTAAGTTATAGAAAGGAGGGTTTTCTTATTGCAATTTTTTCTCCCACACCTTTTTTTAGTATTGTTGTTAATGGCTTTAAAATGATATTCTATGTTGTTTTCCTGGGTGTACATTACAAAACTATCAAAGAACAAAATCTGCACTCTATCGTTGTTGACAAACATATAATATTTTTCTTAAATCTATTTTTCATTCCTCTAAGAAGTTATTAAAAATCATAATTTTTTAAATTTTCTAAGGAGTAAAAATCATAATGCAAATATTTTTGGTTCGCCTCAAAATCTTTTTCTAAGACGTACAACTCATTGTTCACATTTGTAGTGATTCAAGAGACTGATCAAGACGATAGAGGAGATTGTGGCACACTGATTTTATAAATAGTTTGTTGAATGTTTTTGTTGTAATATAATCTTTGGAGGCTTGAAGACAACATGTCGAACATTGAATGCCTAAGCAAGTCTTTATTAGGGATATTGATCACAGATAGAATTATATATACTCTTCCTATGTCAATAGTTGATGTTGAGACACTATCATTAAATATCTTACGCACAAGTTTTCTAGTAAAAGACAATTTTACCTTTCCGTTTAAGTATTGTTATACTTTTTTGATTTTGGTGTTTGGACTCAAAGAGACTTCTAGATTTGGGTTTATTGCACCTTCAAGTATCCATTCCTCATGCATGTTGATGTCTTTCCACTTTATGGATTTTGTGACAATAGTAATGGATTTTGTTAGATCTGTTTGTAAAAATAGAGTTTCACCTTTCTAATTATGGATCAGGGCTTTGGATGCAAATGCAATGTTCATGGCTTTGTAATTGATTTTGTAAATCAAATTTATAAGGATGGATCATTTGTTCATTATGTAGTTATATGTTTTGATTTGCAAAACTAAGGCATCTAAGATGTTTTTGTCTCTAAAAGTCAAGGTCAAATTTGTATAGCAATTAAACGATATTGGTTCAATTCAAAAACTAAACTCTATGGAACTTAACAGGGAATCCTGAAAGTTATAGAAGCTAGCATCTCTCAAAACCATAAGAATGGAAGTTTTTAATCCTCCTTTTGTAAGGGGCTTCACTCCCATTTGCACTAATCCTATATGAATGTAATTAAAACCTTTTTCTTTATGTTTTTTCATTGAGCTTTAGGTTAACAAATAGATGGTTTCAAAGGGCTTGGACAAAGGAATATCACATTCTTCAATTTTAATGATATAATAAATTTTTTGAAAAAGTTCGAACTTTGATTGTTAGTAAATTTGATCCTTTTGCACTTTAAGAATTTCCCAATTATCTATAGAATTTTCAAAGTTTTTTATTATTACGTCATCTTTGTTTATGATCCTATTATTGTTATTAAAGGTGATGCACCAAAGATATATCTAGATCTCGTAAAGAAACACATTTTTTCTAAGAATATCGACTCCTTTGGTTATGAATAGGCTAAATCAACGAACTTCCATATCTCTACTCAGGCTCAACTCCCGGGATCACTTACCCTCAGTGAATAGAATTCAATAAACCTAAATTAATATACTCAATACTAAAACCCATTACCCCTGACATAGGCATAGATCAAAAGTCTAATGTCTTACAATAGACTAGGTACAATGCTTCTTCTATCTATGAATGAAAATTTGAGGGAATATAGCAGAAAGCTCTAAAGGGTCGTGACATTTCTACTAGGTGTTGTTGTAAAAAGCTTTGAAGGGCTCTAAGGATAAACCTTAAGTTTTCAAAGGATCATACCTAAATTACAATCAAAGGCTCACTTATGTAAAGAAGTTTTTAGGCTTAAATTGGGTAAATTATAATTAGATCCTAACTTGACCTTTTGTCTTTTTAGAACCCTTTTAAGAACTCATTTCAAGATCCTATTGGTTCTAATCTCATTCCTACAATGGTTTGCAAATAAAAAGTTGTTGTTGCTATGGACCTATTTTAATAGTTTTAGGTGTTGCTCCTCTAACCTAAAAAGGTCTCCACTTAGTATTTTTATGAGTTACTTTGTCCTATTAAGTTAACATAAATAAAGCATTAAAAGACAATATATGCAAATATTATAAAGCAAATATGATCAAATATTAAAGCAACTAGAAATAAGTATTGAATATAATAACATGATGGAGACAAAGTCGATCACTACATGTTATAATACTCAACATAAGTAATATCGCAGTCATTAAAACAAATAAATAATATTACATCTTGATGGGCTACATAGTCAACCGCTACAAGATGCAATAGGCAAATAGAAAGAGCAAATATCAAATATTAAAGCAAATACAAAAGCTTGACGATCGGTAGAGCTAGCCTATTACAAGTTGTGCTCAAAAGTAAATAAGTGCAAATAAACTCACATTAAGGCTTACATTAGCTCGCGTTAAACTTTTAAACAAATTTTTCTGAATACACGTGAAGAATTACACAAACTTTGAGGGTTTTGAAAAAGAAAGAAAAGAAAAGGGGCTCAAAGACGAAGGTTTTACTCAAATGAGATGGTTACTACAAATAACAAAACCTCATAGGAAGCTTAGGTTTTGAGGTGATTTGAGAAGGCTTTGGAAGCTTTAGGCACTAAGCCAAAGCGTAAAAAGGGATGAGATATTCAAGCTTTTACAGGAGCAAGAATTAAGGAGAACTTGGAGAAGAAAGAGTGGAAGAAGAAGCTCTCCCCCTTTGTTTTGAACTTCCTCCTTATATAGACTCCTTGGTGTCCTTTCTTATTATTTCATATTTTCAAATTAATCTTCAAATTGGTCACTTATGGTTGTCTTTGGTGCAAACTGTATGCCATGTTAATAATTTAAATGAAATTTTTTTCCACTTGGGCCCTTATGATGGGCTTGATATAAAATACAATAGTTAGGCTTACATTTTACAAAGTACTTGGGCTCATATTTTTACAAATCGATTAAATTAAACTTTTGATCTTCTGCTCAAGTTCTTGGTCTTTGTTATTTTCTGAGATTGTTACGAATGATCATTAGTACATGCCTTATTTTAAATTATTAATTTAAGTTAAATTTAATTGATTTGAGTTATATTTAAAAACTAAGTTAAAGTAATCACATTAGTGACATTTGATTAGTTCACATTTAATATTGATATTACATATTCTTCTTTGTTATTTTTAAATTGGAACTAAAAAATTTTAAAAATTATATTTTTTTAAGGATTTCTTGGTCCATGTCTTTTACCCATATTATAAATAAAAATATAATTTTAAAAATATTTTATTTAACAGTGACAATCAGTCCACCATTTGATTCATCCATATACCAATCTTGTCGATTGAAAACCCCTTTTGTCCAAGCAAATCCAACAATTACTGTGTTATGATTTCTCACTTAAACCTATAAACTTTTGGACATTTTCACTATCACCACCTAAGTTCTTAAGTTCTTTCAAAAGTGCTATCATGTGATCTTCTTCATTCCTTACCTCCATTTGAAGCAATTATCTCATCTAATATAATTGTAGACTCTTTGAGTCGTTTCTTGAATTAGAAATAAACCATATTATATAATCATTTTGCAATTTACATCTATCAATTGTGTATTACAAAGTTTTGAACTTCAATTGAAATAAAAAATTTTCAAAAAAAAGATTTTAAAATTAATGAAATAAAATTATTTATATTTAATTTTAATAAAACGAATCTGTTTGATCAACCACAATTAAAATATAATAAAGTATATTTTAATTTCCATATAATAAAGAAAGGGTAGGTGTGCTTAGATGACAAGCCGTGACAAATCAAGGGATGAAAAATTGAGAAATGTAAAATAAGAGGGCCAAAGTATGAGAATAAAAAAAATAAAAACTGCCTTATTACAAAGAAAACTAAAATGAAGGTCCTAAAAAATAAATATAAGAAGTTGAAGTAAAAAAACTAAAACTTGGAGATGATTTTAAATACGAGACTTTAGATGAAAGTCGCCATCTTCCTTCTTCGTTTCTTTGTAACTTTTCTTACACAAGGCCATAACTCGAACCTTCAATCTGAATCTCTCTCTATATATACGCGTACGTATATAAATATATATGTATTTTCGTTGCACACCCATTTTCTCTCCCACAACTCTCTCCATATATATATTTATATATCTCTGTTGTGTTTGTGTGTGATACATAAAATTCATTCGTTACTCATATAAAACATATCTAATTGATTCAGAGACAGTAATTATAAAAGACAATAGAGAGCGAGAGGACAGAGAGAGAAAGAGCAAAAAGGAGGGCCTTTTTTGGCCTCTCTTCTTCGTATGCCTCTTCTCAGATCTTAGATTCTCTCAGTTTTCCATCCGGGTGCTCTTTTTCTGGTACATACTTAATCTAAGATGACATGACAAGAAAAAAAAAAGAGAGCTTTTTTGGGCATACGGTTGCGTAAAATTTTCTGGGTTTTGGATCATCTCTGATTTCTTTTTGAAGTTTTTTACTTTTGACTTTGTTTCTTTAGGAATCCTGGGTTGTTGTTGATCGGTGAGAGGTTGCCTATGCGTTTGGATTGAATCCAAGAGTACCCATTTCTGATATCTAAGTGTATATATCTCCAAAGTTTTTTCTTTGTTTCTTTTGACTGGTATTTCCTTTTTTCTTAATTTAATCTGCATTATGCTATCATGTATCTGATTGTTTCCGGCAACTTTGGATTATGCCTTGTGTTGTCTAAGGTGTATCTTGGCACTGACTGTTTGATTGTAATTAATTTTGATAGCAACTAATTGTGTGTCACCATCTAGATCCGTTTGATTGGTTTGAAACATGTTCCTGTGTTGAGATGATCGTTTAAGTGTTTATATAGTTGTTCTGATTCTTGTTTGATGGAGTTTTTCTTGTTGGGATTCATATGCAGAATGGAAATGGAGCCTGGAAAGCTGTTCATCGGAGGTATCTCATGGGACACTAATGAAGACCGTCTTAGGGAGTATTTTCAGGCTTTTGGAGAAGTCAATGAAGCTGTAATAATGAAGGATCGGACTACTGGACGTGCACGTGGCTTTGGTTTTGTTGTTTTTGCTGATCCTGGTGTTGCCGAGAGAGTTGTGCTGCAAAAGCACGTCATAGATGGTAGAAACGTAAGTTGTAGGTTAAATTCTCATTGTTTGAATTCGGATTAATTGTAGTGGTAGCTGTTTTCTTTTCATTGGCATGAATCAGTGGGCTTCCTTCTATCTTCTTTCTTACCGGATCTCATAATTAAATTGTTTCATCTTGTTACTGTGATAGTGGACGTTTTATGTTGAAATATTGACAAGAGCAAACGTAAAAGTTTGTCTTTACTTTAGAGGTAAAGTTAGGCGCTTCACTGGGTGAAGAAAAAAAAAACCTTGTTGCTGGGTGGACTGTAAAATATTTAACTTCTGGCTTTCAGGAGGCATTATAAGCATTGTCTGTCCGAGTTTGTATATGTTTGCAATTTCAAGCGCTAATCAGAATACCAGAAGAAATATTTCTTCAAAGCATAAGAATAATATTCATAATTATAACAACAGAAGGATGAAACTATCAGAAGAAATATTTCTTTTGGAATGACTTGCATATGAGTATTCAATTGGAAGGCACATTAAGCTATGTTAATACTAAGTGGAGTCCTGACATGTTACAGGCTGAAGCTAATGCCTTTACTTGTTTAGAAGCCATTATTTTGTTGAGTTACTTACACCTTATCATTTTCTTGAGAATAAGCAGAAGAAATAACTCAGAAAAGTAGATGTTTTGTTGAGCTACTGATTCAATAGCTTAACTAAATGGGGAACTGGAGAAAATCAGCGAAGTGTCATGTAAAGAAGGAAAATTAAAACTTTTGTATTTTTTCTCATTTATGAAGCTAGCCTCACCAGAATGCTTGATCATGTTGATTAATACAGATCTTGACGATGTTTGTGATGAAAAGGCTGAGAATTGTGTGTTTAATATTCAGATTCCAATTTTTGAAATGTTATTCTTACATTACAAACACAGAGCTGTGTGTTTTTGATTTGCTAATAAATGTTTGACTGTAAGAGCTGCATAATTTGTGAGCTTGGTTCTGTAGACATCTGTAATGGTGTCTGTTTTCACTGTTACGCTCTCTTTCAGGTTGAGGCAAAGAAGGCAGTTCCTAGGGATGATCAGAACGTTTTGAACAAAAACAATAGCAGCATCTATGGATCACCTGGTCATGCACGCACAAAGAAGATATTTGTAGGAGGTTTAGCACCAACGGTCACAGAGAGTGATTTTAAGAAGTACTTTGATCAGTTTGGCATAATTACGGATGTTGTGGTCATGTATGACCACTACACACAAAGGCCAAGAGGTTTTGGTTTTATTACTTATGACTCGGAGGAAGCAGTTGACACAGTGTTGCTCAAAACTTTTCATGAACTGAATGGTAAAACAGTTGAGGTCAAGCGAGCTGTACCTAAAGAATTATCTCCTGGGCCAACTCGAGGCCAATTAGGTGTATTTAATTACAGTCCTAGTAGAGTCACTAACCTTCTCAATGGTTACACTCAAGGATACAATTCAAATGCAGGGGGAGGATATGGAACTAGGATGGATGGTAGGTTTAGTCCTGTTACTGTTGGTCGCAGTGGCTTTTATCCATATGGTGCTGGCTATGGCATAGGTCTTAATTTGGAACAGGGTTTGGGTCCAAGTTATGGAGAAAATTCAAGCCTTTCTTTGAACCTTGGCTATGGACGACTGAGCCCTTCATTTAACGGAAATATGAGCAGGTATGAAAGTCCACTTGTGTATGGGGTAGGCAATGCTGGGAATAATTCTGTGTTAAGTTCAACTGCTCGAAGTTTGTGGACTAATGGAAGTATTAATCAATCATCAAACTCCATAAGCTCTAATGCTGTTATGGGTTCTGGGAGTGGGAGTTCATCCTTTGGCAGTATAGGAGCACTCTGGGGATCCACTGCTCATCCCGGTCAAAGTGGAGGTGTTGGTGCCAGCTATAGCATTGGCAACCTTGGTAATGGCAATGCAGATTCCAATGCTGGTCTAGGAGTGGTCGGATATGGCAGAAACAACGGGACAAGTTTTGCATCATTGGCGTCTCGTGGAACTCCAAATGGTGGTTATGACAGAGTTTATACAGAAATCAATGATGATGGTCTATTCTATGGAGACCCCACTTGGCGATCTTCACCCTCAGAGATGGAGCGATCTACCTCATTTGGCTTTGGGCTCGGAAATGCAGATGTTATGACGAGAAACACTGCTGGTTATATTGGCGGTTATAGTGTTACCAACAGACAATCAAATAGTGGTAAGTTAAATTCTGCTAACAACTACCAACTCCTTTTATAAGAGATAGAACCCTTTATACTTCCTTTTGTCATCTTTTCTTGAACTTCATTAGCATATGGTTGTCAAAGATAATAATAAACAGGCTGAGCTGATGGGAGTATCCTTTGTACAAACTAATGTAAAGCACTACAATCCATTGCACTTAATCTTCTGATTAGAATTCTGTTATAATTTTCTAGTTAATATTGTGGCTAGGTTAATAACACAGTGATTCGGTATTTTTGTTTCGGTCCTCCGGGACATGCTCAACGTTGCTGAATGGGCATTTGGTCTGCAGTTATATTATTAGATGGTTTCTGACTTCATATTAGGGACAAAATTGCTAGCTATCATTTACTGAAGAATGAACTGGATTCTAGCAAATATTTCTTTAAACACTTATTTGCTAAAGTGCTCAGCAATTCCTTAAGGCTTAATATGTACTTGCTGTTTAATTCGTTAGACTTCTTAATTATTTAGAATAACTTTTAATACATTAATAGCTATTAGCAGCTTGATTTTCTTGCACTTGTCTGGAATTTGGTGAACTATGTATTAGAAGAATGTAGCTGTAAGCTTCCCATCATTAAGCGTTTTGTGATTTCAGATAAAGACTATTTTGTGGATAATTACCCTGTGGAGATTTAAGTATATAAGAGCCTGTTACTGATTTTGATGCCCCATTGCCTAATTCCTCTGCATTCATCCTCAAAAATTGCCCTTGTTCTTTCGTCTGAGTCGCGCATTAGTATGATTGTTCTTTATGTACTTATACGGCTGCGGTACTTCATTCATTTCAGGAATTGATGCATAGGATGATGATATGAATGTCGCAGAGTTTATCATAGTCGAAGCTTCTCTGGTGATGTGAACTGCTGCATACAATTTACTGATCCAGATGTTTTAGTTTGTATCGGAACGTGATTAGGGCTAATTGATATGCCTGTTTTTGATGAATCTGCCATAGAGAGCAGTCACAAGGAATTCTATACAAGGTTTGGTCTTTGAGGTTTTTTCTGTTATAGGTTTTCTTTCTTTGAACTTCATTAATATGTAAAATCAGATTCTGGGTAAGAGCAGAGTTCCTGTTTCATGTATCTTTAGTGACACAGTGATACAAAACTTTTTGTGTTTTAACTTTTCAACTTCTTCCGGGTGTTTCATGCAGCAAAACTGCTGGTTCTTGTCAAAGTATGTTTTTTCGTTAGAGTTTTCCTTCATAGGGATTGTATGTATTGTACAAGATGTTTGCTGGACTCACTAGTGAATAAATTTCTACATTTTTTTGAAAGATAATTACTAGATTATAATCTCCATATGTTCATCTTGTAATGGCTAAAGCTCCTTTGGAGATTCTCATTTATCTGTTCTTAAATTTCTGACACGCTCTGAATGTTCACTTTGATTTTTGATCTTTGCAACAAGTGTATAGGCCCGCTATGCGCTGCAGAGCAGAGTATTGGTCTATAAAACAGGTGTATAGTGATAATTTAATACTGGCAGGGATGAGAGTGACCTATTAGATGTGTAATTTTACAAGAAGAGATAATGTTACGAGCATAGTGGTAAGAGATAAATTGAAGGTGGCTAACGTTAGTAATAAATTAAAGGAGATAAAGACTTCACCACAATGTTGTTGTTAATTAGTATAACTAATACTTGTTAATATCAAGTACCATCTCAAGTTATTTTTTAAAATTATGAACTAGATGTTTACATTTTATATAAATAAATTTTAGTCTTTATTATGATTAAATTTTAAAATTTTAAATGTCTTAACAATACTATTGATTAAAATTAATATTAAAATATTTAACATAATCATTATTTTTATTTTTACAATTTCCAGCATGGCAACTTTACCCCATCAAGGGACACTATTGAATCCAATCCATATCTTGTGTGCTTGCTTGATTTCATAATTGCCACCTTTCTGCATGAAAGGAAAGCACTGTCTTAAATCAATATTTGAACATCTGGTGACACTCGGTAATCAAACCTATTATTCTCATAAAATGTAATTCAACTCAAAAGAACCATGAAGGTGGTATGCAGGCAAACCAGAATGATATAATGTCAGCACATCAGCAGAAAACAGAGATTAAGAGCAAGATCCCACCATCAAAACGGAATCAAGCAAAGTAATAACCTACTAGACTATTCATATACGAAGTTACAAGTTTCCTGAGAAAGAAAACTCAAACAAGTAGTTTCACCCTGGATAACAGGTTGAAAACCTTGAGCACCTGCATCTTACCAAGAATGCTGCCAGACTTTTGAACAAGAAGAGATGCATGTGCAACACGTTGCAGGTCATTTCTGCTCCACAGCCTCCACCAAAGAGCCACATTATTGTGAATCAAAAGATAAGTGATAACTCCACAATCGACCAACTGAAACCTTTTTCCCTGCTGAATAGACAAAGTCCACAGAAATCTGTTTGTCCCTCTTTGAGATATAATGAAAAGCGTAGTAGAAGTCAACATGGTATCCCTATCGGCTGCATCTTTTGACATAGTTAAGAGAGGATAATCATAAGCACCTTGACAGGACATTAAAATGTATAAAACTACACAGCTCCCATAGTGTACCTCACCTATCCAACAAGTCAGAAGAAAGCAGAGTAAATCCAACTTTTGATTCCATCAGTTAGCCAAGCTTCTTCGGTTACTCATCGAAGGAATAAAGTGTAGAGAAATAGAGCTTAATTTTCTTGGAGTAGCCACTTGTATCACAACCATAGCCTGCGTCCGTCAGAACGCAGTCTATTTGCAAAATCATATCATTTATATCCTCAATTCTAGCTTGTGGTTTGTTGCACAATAAGAGTGAACCCTGATCTTGGCAACACTATCCCAAAACCTAAAAGTTGCATAGGCATTAGAAATCACAACAATCTTTCCCGAATTTCTGGATCTGTTTCAAATAATTTCTTAGCTGCAAGCTTCAGTGGGTTCATATTTCCATAAGTTCTACAAGGACCAAACAGAGTACCCATTATAACTGGGTGTTCATAACAAGGTGATTTTATAACAAAACTGTAGGCTTCTTGTAACCTCCCTGCAGGAACAAGTAGCTCAACCATCAGTGAAATATGCTTCCCTCCAGTGCTGTATACTGCAATCCTTCTCCATAGAAGAGAAATGTTCCAAACTTTTATTCACAAAACCTCACTACAAGCAGCAATGACAGCCATAAAAGTAAAATAATTTGGTTTAAAACTCCCATCTTTTGTCCTATGAAATAACTCCAACACCTCCACAACTCTTCCATCTTGGCCATACCTAGGTATCAAAGACGTCCGGATACCTACGTTTTGGTTCGATGATTTATCAGAAACCTTACATGCATCGGAAAGATTGTTTCACTTCCATTCCTGAGGACACTATTGACAACAACATTTCATCATAAGGGCGAGAACTTGCTTTCGATGTATCAATATTGGCAGAGCAGCACAGACTCTACAAGTTGATGGAAAGTTATGGTTAATCTGATCTCAAGCCATACTGCCTCATTGTCAAATGTAGACTCAATCCCATTTCTTCAAGCCCCTTCAGCCTATAGCTGGCAGTCATTGCATTCTGAAAAATCAAGCTTTTATTTATCAACTTTTCAAACAAAACATGCCCAGTCTTCAAACCCCAAACTTAACATACAATATTAGCAATTTTGTCGTTAGTTATTCATCAAGAATGTACTCAACAATAACTATTTGAATGTGAATTCTTTTCCCTTTCTCATACTGTTTCCTGAATATCCATTCTTTCAACAAAAAGCACAAGTCCCATGTTCAACACTCCAACCTGAAAGCCATGAGAGCCTCACGGCTTCGCTCAAGCTTCCCGCGAAACAAAGATACTTAACTTTTTATTCAACCGGGGGCAAGCATTAACCTGCAAGCT
>JAOSBM010000204.1:3585521-3609735 GCA_027568955.1 Erythroxylum tenue | reverse complement strand
TTAATGCAATGTATTTCTCAAGAAAAAAACTAACGCACGCCCTCCAATCATGGCATATGACTAACGCAGCTTGAAATAAAATACCCCGCTGCATATTTTTTAAACTTGCGTAATCACCGAGACTTTTTCTAAACAAAGAGATATGCACGTATATGGATAGACTTCAAAGATTTTACCGAAAAAATAGACTTTTACCTAAACAAAGAGATATGCATATTTATTGGATAGATTTCAAGATTCCATCGAAATACCTTCTCAATTTTTATCATAAATGTAATCTTATATGTCCAATTTAAAATGTCAAAATTAAATAAGAAATATATAAAATATATTCTAACCAGATGAACACATGATCTATCCCTGCAGCTTTGATTTACAAAATCCATTACAAAGCCATAAACACTGCATTTGCATCCAAAGGTCTGATATCAATAGGAGAAAGCGCAAGGATCAACTAAAAGGGAACGAGTAGGAACCTTTGAAGGCTATAAGGATAATTAAGGATGAACATTGAGTTTTTTAAAAAATATCTCACATAAATCATAATCAAAGGCTCACTTTTAAAAAGAGGTCTCAAGATGCAAATTAGGTAAATTATAAGTATATCCTTAAGGCCTACTTATGATTTCTAATTTGACTTTTTGTCTTTATATAACCTTTTTCAGAACTCTTTTCAAGATTCTATTAGTTATAATCTCGTTCCTAAGTTGATTTCCAAATAAAAAGTTGGTGTTGATGTTATGGAGCTATTCTAGGAGTTCTAAGTATTGTTCTTCTAACCTAGATAGGTCTCCACTTAGTCTTTTCATGAGTTGCTTTATCAAATATTGAGTTAACATGAATAAAACATTAAAAGTAAATACAAGCAAATATTAAATCAAATTAAAGCAAGTTAACGTAAATAGAAAAAAGCATTGAGTATCATAAAATGATGGGCGGTAAAGCCGACCGCTACAGGTTATAATACTCATCACAAGTTAAAATGCAAATATTAAAACAAACAAACAATATTACACTTTAATGGGCGACAGAGTCGACCGTTAGAGAATGCAATAGGTCTAGTAAACGTCCAAAAAATAATGCATGGAAATTCTTCAATATCAAAAAAAAAAGTTAAATTCGTAGGAAATTTAAGAGTTTAAGAGTAATAGAAATTTTCCTAATGTCTTTTTTTTTTATTCGAGGAAATCTCGTAAGCAGACCAAGCAGGCACACCTCTCCGAAGATCTAACTGGCGCACCACCTCACGAGCGGGCCAAATGAGCACGCCTCATCATCGAGGGCCCAACTAGTTCTCCACCTACAGGTAAAACTCCGGCTACCCTAGGCTCTTACAAAAGGGACTAGCATGGAATCGAACCTGAGACCTGACCGAAGCCAAGCTCCGCTCTCAACCATCTAGCCACACCCTTTGAGAGCTTCCTAATTTCTTTAATAAAACTAAAATATATAAGTTATGTGGAAAGTAAACTCATTTTATTATCAAATTGTCTTTAACTATTATATTATTAAATAAAAATAATGAGAGATAATTATCCTTTATAATTAAAACGTTGAATTTTATACTTTGACTTAATGTTGGACGATGGTAGGTTAATTAAATTGTATATGCTCCAATATCATTACATTGTTGTGTAAAACACGTAAGATAAAGCTCATGGATTGAATAGTCTCAACTAATTTCAGGTCACATGATTGGTTGTAGAAGTTTAACAAATTTAAAGTCAACAAAGTTAATTATCTAGTAGGATTAGGTAGCAATGAGCCTAAACTTGTTCATTATATGTCATTTTCATAATTAATTGTTTTTTAATTATACAAATTAATGATTTTTTTAGGCTTTATCTTAGGGTTTGGATAAGGTTGCGTAACTGTACCTCCTCAGATTCCGCTTGTCAGCGAAATTTTTACTAGGTGTTATTGTTGTAAATCAATTTTGAGAATTTAAATATACAACTTTGGGTTAAAACTAGATCGACCATGATGTAGTTCATTTACATAGTACAAGATTTTGATTATGGAAAGGTTGTGAGGTTTTATATATTTTCTCATGATTATTTGAGGATAGCATATAATAATATAAAGAAATAATCATATTTTGAATGCATATTTTGTATTTTAGTGAAGGATTTTGATTTTAATTGGTCTTATCAATCATAAAAAAAACATACAAGTAACACATAAGCATGCAATTCAATATGTATATAAAATACATAATACATATATAAAAAATGTAATTCAATATGCAAATATAATCAAGTTATATGCATAAAAAGTCAAACTTAATTTGATTATAGTTGTTGATGTAATTTTTATAATTTAAAATAATATTGCCATCTCTTTGAAAAATTAGATTGGATTAAACCATTAATTCCTAATTAACTCAAAAGTTTATTCCAAATATAAATTCAATTTGATTTGTGAACAATTTTCAAATTCAAATGAAATCCATTTTCAACTCTTTTAACTTACATAACTATTTTAATTGAAAAATATTTTATAATTTACTCTCTTAATTATTATAACTTCAAAAAGCTCCTTTCCAAAATTTCAACAAGTAAAACATTTTAATTTAATTGGACATATTCTTTGTTAATTAGAAAACTATTTTTTAATATAAAAGAAAATTACTTTCAAAATTAAATAATACGTTTTAAATTTAATTAATAAAGTCTAACATTACTTATTTAAAGATTTGTTCTTAAATAACTAGAAGATCATTCTTTAGTAATTTAAAAAACTATTTTTAATATATCAAAGAAAGTTGAATTTTCTTATCGAAAAAATTCATTGTATTTTTATTTTTCATAAAAAATCTTCCCATTAGATTTTCATTATAAAAAATAATAACGAAACACAGATAATATAAAAATAGATATAAAACAATTAATGATATTGACATGCCAACCTAAAATCTCTTAAACTCAACTAGAACTCATTAAGTCTCACTTGAACTAATAAACTATTAAAATAATTATTTTAATTAATTTAAATTGCATTTAATGGATTAAGATTAAGTTTTAAAATTAAATTAGGTTGTCATATTAGCACTATTGATTGATCCACTTATTACCTAGGGATGACAATGGAAATGTCTCGTCAATTTTTTTAATTAAAAACGCAAAATAATATTTTTTTAATTAAATTTGGCCTTGTCATGCCCAGGCTCAACTTAGTCGATGCTTAACTTTTTTAAACAAACTGATGTTGTTTTGTTTAGAATAGTTGAGCATCGAGTTAGTTTAGACTTAGGTTTGACTTACGGTTGATCAGTGGCGGAGCCAAAAATTTAAGATAGAAGAATCTAAATATTTAATTTTATTAAATTTTGGGACCTTAGTGCACCACTAATCCCTAAATAACTCCGTCCTTATATATATATATAAATTAAAAATTAAAAATATTTAATTTTTTTAAATCTCGGGACAATGCACCACTGACCCTATGTACCTCCGTCTTTACGGCTGACCATTGAAAACAGGGGGATCCTCTGACCCCCTCTCCTAGCCCTATTTTGTCCCCCTTTCATCTGAGCCATTCATTCGTGTCCCACATGTACCTCCATCTTTACAGCTGACCATTGAAAACAAGGGGATCCTCTGGCACGAATGGATGGCTTAGATGACAGGGGGACAAAATAGGACTAGGGGAAGGGGACAGAAAACATATGAATTTGAGATCATCCCTGTTATTACTTGCATTTCAATTTTTATTTTTAAACGGAAGTGTTTAGAAAATTTTGAGTTCCATCAGATTTTGAATTAGAATCGAGTCCGATCATAAAATTTCAGGATATGATATTCATCTTTGCACGTCATGAACAAAAGCAATCGTTCTGGACCTTCATTTCTGGCATCTTGGTCTGAATGAGGCACTTCTAGTGCCATGTCTAGAAACAACTTGCGGCTATTGGATCTTAGCTAAACCAGGCTTGATACTCGTTATCGGAGCTCGATCGGACTTCTCAAGCAAATGTGGGTTTGGGTTAGAAAATCACAGGGCTGTCTTTCGGGTCGGGTTCAGTACCTATTATTAATTAGAATAAAGTTTCGATCTCTGTTCCGTTCGGATTGCGTCAACAGTGTGCCATTCCTATCTACCAAAGCTTAGTGTGGTTGAATTTATTCCTCTTTCAATTTCAAGGTGTTGGTGAGTAGCGAGTATGGGTTCATATCCCTTTATCTGTTGTTTGTTTGAATCGTTGATCAAACGATTGGATTCTGACTTATTCAAGGCCTACAAGTTTGATCGTCAATTTCTGGAGAAGTCGAAGAATGAACTGAGAAAAATCCAAGCAGTGCTCGATGTTGCAGCGAATACGGAGGCTGCTGTTCAAGACGAGGGAACTTGGCTTTGTCATCTTCGACATACTCTTTATCACGCCGAGCACCGGTTGGATGAGATTGATTACACCACCATGCAACTCAAGTTGATGAAAACTAATACAGGTTCGTTCTCACATGTAAGTCACGTGATCAACATACAATTACAACCAAGAAACGGCGACACATCGGTAAAAGACGTTGAAGAAACTGAAGACCCACAACCACAAGCAGAGTGCCTGCTACTTAATTTATCAATTATCAGAACCAGAAGCTACCAAATTTGGGATTGGGTGTGTTGACGCTTCCAGAAGAGGGATTGGTCAGCACCATGATTTCATGTGTTTTTATCTATGCTGTCATTGCTAGATTGCTCGAACTATTGGCTTTTGAGTCACTCAAAACCATCAAGTTTAATCGTCAACGTCTGGAGCAGGCTAAGAATTCTCTGACAAAACTTGAAGGAATGCTTGATGATGCAAGGAATGTCGAGATTGCTATTAATAACAAGGAAACTTGGCTCCGTCTTCAAAATTCTCTATATTACGCCGAGCACAGGTTGGATGAGATTGAGTACAACACGAAAACTGAATCTTCTGCTCGCCGATCCACAGTGAACAAGGTTAGCAACTTTATGTGGTCTGGAAAGTCACAAGACAATAGGAAAAATTTGGAGCAACTTTTATTGATTTTACATTCTGAGCTTCAAATAGTACTGGAAAGTTTTCGTAGGATGGGCATGAGAGAGCCCATTGGAGCATCCCCGGAAGTACCCGCAAGTATGTCTTCTTCGCTGGTTGCTGAATCAGTCATGTTTGGTAGGGATGAAGAGAAAGAATCCATTTTGAAAGTGCTATTGTCGCATCAACTAGAAGCGAGTGGTGGGGACAACAAGATAAGAGTCGTTTCTGTAGTGGGTAAGAGTGGTATAGGTAAGACCACCCTTGCGAAACTCATTTACAATGATGCAAGAGTCCAAGCATATTTTCATGTCAAAGGTTGGGTATGTGTTCCTGATGATTTTGACCTTTACAAGATGGGAAAAGATATTCTTCAGGGTGTCGATGTCTCTTCAATGGCTTCTGCTACTAGCATGGGAATGGAGCAGCTTCAAGCTGAACTACAGAAAAAGCTGGCGGATCAAAAGTTCTTGATTGTGCTAGACGATTTGTGGTATCAAAATGACAGTACTTGGTACAACTTCGTCAAGCTTTTGGAGACTGGGGCTCCAGGGAGTTGCCTCATCGTTACAGCACAATGCGGTAGGGCAGGATCACTTGTGGGTCACTCATCATTGTTGGTTCAGCTCGAGGAATTATCTGATGACTATTGCTGGAAATTGTTTTGTCATCTTGTACTTTCCGATAAAAATCTTAATCGGAATCCACAATTAGTACAATTGGGTCAGGAACTTGTGAAGAAGTGTGGAGGCCTTCCTTTGTGTGTGAAAGCATTAGGATGTCTCCTACATTCTGTGAGAAATGTCGAGGAATGGGAAAATATATTAGGAAGTAGTTTGTGGGACTCTGCAGGAACTGGGGTTCTTCCAATTCTACGATTGAGCTATGAATACCTTCCACCATATCTACAACGATGTTTTTCCTACTGTGCAATACTCTCCGACGATCATCAAATTCGAAAGGAAGAGTTGGTCCTTCGTTGGATTGCAGAAGGGCTCGTTCATCAATACGAAGATAAGGACGCAAAAGAAGTTGGTGCGGAGTATTTTGATGAGCTTTTGTCAAGGTCTTTTTTTGAACCACAAAATTATGGTTATGAAACATGTTTTGTCATGCATGAGCTTATGCTTGACCTTGCTCGGTCGATGGCCAGAGAGTGTACTGGAGGGACGCAAGTAACGCGGAAAGTTCCCACAAATTCTCAATTTGATGAATCTAGCATCTTCGGTAGGAAAGCTAAAAAGGAGTCTTTGATAGAACTGATACTATCTGATGATATGAATGACAATAACATTCGTGTAGTTTCCATAGTGGGTGTGGGTGGTATTGGGAAGACAACACTTGCACAACTTGTTTACAGAGAAGAAAAAGTTCAAGATTCATTCGATTTCATGGCATGGATATCTGTTCCAAGAGATTTTGATGCATTTAATATAATTAAACAAATTCTTAAGGAATTCTCATCGATGTGCTATCACAACATGACATTGGAGCAACTGATAGTTAAATTAGAGAGGCAAATGGCGGGCAAAAAGTTTTTACTAGTACTGGACAATGTTTGCCGTCAAAGTTCAGATGAATGGGAGCGTTTGCTCACACCTTTGAGGTCTGGGGCTCTAGGAAGTTGGCTCATCGTGACAACACGCCACTATAATGTAGGACTACTTTATAACAAGCCACTATACTCAATTTCTGCACTCAATCCTTTATCTTCTGATGATAGTTGGCAATTATTTTGCAATCACGCATTTGGAGAGGAAAGTTATAATTGGTACGCAAGCTTGGAAAAAATTGGTAGAGAGATTGTTCAGACCTGTCATGGTCATCCTTTAGCTTTAAAGGTACTAGGAGGTGTCCTACATTCTATGAGAAGTGTAGTGACTTGGGAAAAAGTATTGAGTGACTTAAGGCATATTCGATTTGGCAGTGTTTATCATCCTATACAATTGTGTTATCATTTCCTTCCATCATATCTCAAGCCATGTTTTGCCTACTGCACATTATTCCCGTACGGTTATGAATTTCAAAAGGACGAGTTAGTCCTTCTTTGGATGGCTGAAGGTTTTGTTCCACAAGTTCAGAATAAGGAGATCCGTGAAGTTGCTGAAGCGTACTTTGATGAACTTGTGTCAAGGTCAATCTTTGAACTGCGGATTAACTCTTATAAATCTTGCTTCGTTTTGCATGACTTAGTTAGAGACATTACCAGACATATCGTGCAAGAGGATTGCATCTTTTTGGAAGGTAACAGATTATGTGAAGTTACCTCACCAGTTCGCCATTTATCGTGGGTGAGGAGTACATATACATATTTGCCAGAGGGATTCCTACTCACCCAAAACAATCAGTACTTGCATACATTACTGGTGGTGTCCCAGCCATGGCTGCAGCTTACACAAGATCATACGAGTATGCTTCTAGATTTATTGCCAAACCTCCGATGCCTAAGAGTTCTTTCTCTGTCTCAATGCCAAGATGTGAGTGAGTTGCTTTGTTCAATCTCCAACTTGAAGCATTTGCATTACTTAGACTTTTCTAAAACACCCATTAAAAGCCTGCCTGAAAGTTTCTGTGACTTGTATTACTTGCAAACGTTGAAGTTAAACCAATGCAGACAGTTGATTGAGTTGCCGGCTAATGTAGAAAAGTTGACAAATATGCTGCATCTTGATATTGAGGGTACAAGCTTGCAGGAGATGCCGCCAAATATGGGTAGACTAACAAAGCTACAGAACTTAAGTAACTTTTTGGTGGGAGAACTTAGTGACTGCAGCATCAAGGAATTGGGACAGCTTAGACATCTCCGAGGATCACTTGCAATTCGGAACCTTGAAAATGTTGTAAATGCTGGAGAAGCACTGGAAGCTAATTTGAAGGAAAGGAAGCATCTTCGGGAGTTGATACTAGAATGGAGCTGCAATACAGATGATCCAGTACGTGAAGAGGGTGTACTTGATGGATTGCAGCCTCACATAGATGTGGAGAAGGTTTCAGTTATTGGTTATGGAGGTTTGAGTTTTCCAAATTGGGTAGGAGACTCTTCTTTTATGCAATTGGTAACTTTGAAGCTTGTGGGCTGTAAGTATTGCTCCTCGCTTCCACAACTTGGGCATATGTCGTCTCTGAAGAATCTCCAGCTTGGAGGTTTTGACAGTGTTGAGGTTGTTGATGATGCATTCTATGGAAATTTTGACTCTTCATCTATCATACCATTTCAATCCCTCGAGATTTTGAGGTTTGAAAAAATGCCACAATTGCAGGAATGGATTCCCTATGGAAAGGGAGATGACGGTGGAGCTTTCCCTCTTCTTCGAAAGCTCTCAATTGTAGATTGCCCCAATCTAAAAGGTGTTCTGCCTGTTTGCCTTCCTTCTTTGAAAAAACTGCATGTTATAAGATGCTGGAAGCTTGAATTTTCATTTCCTAAGGCTCCAAAACTCACATCAATGATTTTGGAGAATGTTTCTTGTTCCGTTGAGTTCAGTCATTCCCGTTCCCTCAAATTTGTCCAATTCAACTCCCAACGATCCATGGTAGAGATGGTGGAGAAACTTGGTACCGCTCGTATATTTGCTTCAGAGAAAGTAGTAATAAGGGGTTGTGAGTCTCTCAGGTGCTTCCCCTTGGAATTGTTCCCCGGGCTGAGGATTCTTGAGGTTGAAAGTTGTCCAAGTCTTCAAATTCCTTGTCCGAATTTCAAATCCTTTGCAGAAGAATCGTCTGCTCATATGGAGATATCAGAGTCACCGCCAGAATGTATGCACTCTGTGCTCTCTTCCATTGTGGAATTGAATATAGATGAATCCAGTGAAATTGCTAGATTTCGAAAAGGAGGTTTACCATCCAAATTACGATCACTTTCCATCTTCAATTGCAACAAACTGGTTTCTGGGTTTAAGCATTGGAATTTGCAGAATCTCTCATCTTTTTCTGATTTGGAGATTGGTAAGTACGGAGGCATGGAAGTTTTCCCCGAAGAGATATTGTTCCCCTCTTCTCTTACTTCTCTTCGAATTTTATTTCTACCAAATGTCAAAAATCTGCAGTACACAAAGTTCCATCAAATTACCTCTCTATCCATTTCCGATCTTCAGATTTTTGAGTCCCTATTCGACAAGGGAACTCGATATCTCAACTTGCTTGAAAAATTGGAGATTAGGCTGTGTCCTGAGTTGCTGTCCCTGCCTACAGAGGGACTGCCCTCCTCTCTTACATCTCTAAAAATCTATAAGCTTCGAAATCTGAAATCTGTGGAAGGACTTGCGCACCTCATTGACCTGAAAATACTAGAGATTTTTGGTTGCCGAAATTTGCAACTCTTGCCAGAAAGCTTGGCATCCTCCCTCCTTTATCTATCTATTTGGGACTGTCCTTTGCTGAAAAAAAGAATTCAACGGGACAGTGGAGAAGATTGGCCAAAGATTTCTCATATTCCTGCAGTTGAGGTTAATGGCTATAATATCTGATACTACAGGAAGTGTCTTAAGTTCTTGCGTTTGTCACACACTGATCAGGTATTTGCAGCCGCTTCTATTGGGATCCCTTTCCACTTCATAAAGTTTATTTAGCTTTGTTGTGTGTTGATCAACCTACAATTGACTGCCTCAATTTGCAGTTGTCTAGCTTGACGCTCACGATCTCTCAGCATCTTATTTGCCAGCAGCTGCCATAAGATAGCTTGAAATGATCAGAGCAAAATATTAGTAGTGGATATCAGGTATCTCAAAATCCTGAATTTACTTAATCATCATGGCTCATATCTTTATGTCCTAATTATGAATCTCAAATGTTCTTTGATTAAACAACAGATGTATTTGTCCTCCGAACCATTATAATTCTCAGAAAGAAAACAAAATGCCCATGATCACCTACTAAAGAGCTGGAGATTTCAACCACATCAGATGATGTTCTCTTGTTTTGCTTTCCATAATTTGCAGATGGTGATTTCAGTTTGGCATTTGCAGTTTATGCTGCTGGTTCCAAGTCTTTAATACCAGTGGTTTTGCAACAAGTCAGATTCATCTATGAGATCCCTTTTTTTTCTTTTTCCATATTCTGCTAGTTTGACTTTCTTAATCAAATTCCATTTTCTTTGGTGTAAGAACTACTTCATACTCAATCCTTTTTCATCTCTAAGTGCTCTTATATGTATTCTACAACTTTATTTGTTGTTACATTTCCTTTGAGTTGGCTGGAAAATTGCAGATTAACCCTAAACTGAGAACTATATCAGGAATTGAAAATTTTGTTCCTTTCTTTTGTATTGATTGAAGCAGTTCCAGTTCCCAGAAAAATGAAAGGAGTTCTACTTCTACCAGTTCGATCTGAGTCATTGAACAGAAACAGAAGTAGAAGATTTAAGTATACTGACCTCCAAATTGAGACATTCAAGAGATTGACATTGTTACTTTTGATATTTATTATTTTAGGAGAATATTTTATTTTTAAATTTAGTCAAACACGAATAATAATATCTGACGTCAGTGATTCATCAGCCTTACGTATACCTAGGTTAAAGTGAATATAGAATTGTTAGGGTGAACTCTACCTTAACTATCATGCACCCTATCCCCTGATTGGGATGTCATATCACATTAAATTATAGAACTAATTAGCTAGGGTCAAATCTAATTTTTTAAGTGTACGACGGCAAAAACTAATTAAATTTAAAATTATATAAAAGATTAAGATTTTTAAACTATGGATAAATGTGATCCATAACCCAACAAATACATATGCATAAAATTCAATTTGTCTTTTCTTTTTGTTAACACATTGATTTAAATGTCTTTATCGTTAGGAATTTGTAAACGGCAAATTGTAGTGCAAAAGGCTCTACGTTTTGTAAGGATCGGAAGAGGGTCATTAACTGTAAGTAATCTTCGCTTTGCATTTTACAAAAACAAAAACATTTTCATGATTCAAACCGTGATCTTCCGATTAATATATATTTTACACATATATATATACATATGTATATACATATGTATAAGAGACCTATTTCTTCTTGACAACTAATAATGAAAGAACAAAGAACACACACGTGTCAAAAGAATATGCATCTGTTTCTTAGTGATTGTCAGTTCAGTTATAAAATTTTTGAATCGTCTAATTTTTTAGTTTAATTTTTAACTTTCTCGTATGATTTACTTTATTAACACTTATTGTTAAAAATCGATCAATTTATTAATTAATTGGTCAATTTTTATTAATTAATAAATTTTTATAAACAAAAAAATCAATTAATTTTTATTTAATAATATCTTTTTTTAATTAAACTTTAAATTCTTTGATGAGTAAAGACAATCTCTTTCAATCATATTTTAAGTTCTTTATTTTTATTTAATATTTACTCAATTTTTTTACGATCTAATACTGATTGAACCTTATAAACTTTAGGCTTCTTATTTTACCGGTTTAATTTCCACTCTGATTTTTAATAACAGTCGGGGCCTTGCAATTAAGCAGTGATTTAATTGGTAAAACAAATTCCTTTGATCAACGCAAGAGATTAAATAAATTTATATTTAATAAATAAACTAATTCATTTAAAATATATTATTTAAGTGTTATTTAATGCAATTCTTATATATATTGGAATTTATGGAAAATGTCACTTTTGCCGTACCAGACACGATATCCCTATCACTGTTGCTATTATTTTAAGTTACGTATATTGCCGCTTTCCAAGTCACAGATTCGGACACCATGGAATCGACAACCAAACCCAGCGGAGTTCCTGAAAATCATGGATTCGGTCGTGTCGCGGAACAATCCTGTTTTAAATTTGTTATGCAATCTGTAAAGACCATTCCTATTCCTACACCAGAGGATCATGTTTCTTTGGGATACATATATTATAACAATATGTTTATATTATTATTTTTTATAGAAAGTAAACAATACAATTACACAGTAAATCAAGAGATACAAAGTCCCGACAAATGTTCCAAGAAGATAAGGTGGCACCCAAACAATGTCAATGATTGTGTCGTAACCGATATTACAGTAGTAGACAGACTCCTCAGGATATGAACTTATAATTTAGTTATAAAATACCCCAACTGTACATTGTTAATATACACCAAATTTTGATGTTTTTTTATACCCTCTAACAGAAAAGAGATAATGAAAATCAATGATTAATAAATCTAACTGGTTCGACAGGTTCAACCGTAAAAATTTAATTTTTCGGTGTTCGATTTATTTTAATAAAATTTATTGTTAAAAATTGATATGTTTATTAATTAATTAGTCAATTTTTATAAACTAAAATAAATATATTAAAATATATTTTTAATTAAATTTTAAATTTTTTAATAGATAAGAACAATTTCTTTTAATCATATTTTAAAATTTTTAATTTTATCCAATATTTAGCTGATTTTATGAAATACCAATTAAACTTTTTATATCTTAACTTCTTGTATTACTAATTTAATTTTATAAAACATTGTTATATATTTTTAATTTTATTGTTATCCGGAATTGTGTGGGTCCTGCCAGCCGTATGACTTGATGGACTTCCACGTGGCAGGTGGTTCCCGTTGAAGTTTGTAGACACGAGGCTAGTAAGGATTTGGTTTGACCGGCCAAACAAGTCTCCGCATCATTTGGCTTTTATATTTGATCGCATTTACCTAATCCCAACCTAATCCTTTAGTTTATTGGCTTAAACGGTGACGTTTTGAGCGACATTTCAGGTTAGGTCCAGTTCTGGTTGTCCAAATTCGTTGACGCAAACTTATTAAGAGTGGTTACGTTATGTTGACAAAGTTCACTTTTTTCACTTCTAATTAGCGTTCATTTGTATTCACATTTATATATATATATATATATATTGAAATTCACATTTATATATTTAATCATACGTTTTTATTGATATTTTATATTATCTTTAATTTGCACTATATTTGGATTTATCATAAATATCTCTATCATGTAAGAGTAAGGTTGAGTACTATTAGACATTTCTAAATTTCGCATTTCAGCTATATTCTAACTTGATGTTATTGCTATAGTAGTAGTAGTAGTAGAATTTTAGAACCCCTTTTATTCAACAAATGAGTTTATTTATTTAGAATAACTTGGAAACTAATAATATATCTTAATGTTTATAACTCGGACACGCAGAGGAGCGCAGCAGAGGAGAGCACGGAGAAGACAAAAATACCTAGACGAAAACAGTCAGAGAAGATGACGATAATGGCCGGAAAAGACGCAACAGCTCCACATGACACAACAACAGATCTGGAGGAGGAAGAAGGAGGAAACGGCAGGTGGGGGGAAGGGGATCTAGGGTAGTCATTTTGTTATACTTAAAAACGTTCAAGCAAGAACAGACGACGATGTATAGCTTGAGATTGTATTGATGGAATTACCGATGGATATTTTCTGTCAGCAAATAGAAAAATTATTATTCCGCTAACAATTCCTGCTTTATTTACCCACAGTTATTTCATACCGTCACTAAATTCCGTGACAAAATCATTTTCATCCGTATTTAGTGACAGATATTACGACCGCTGTTAAACAAAAATTTTTGCAACGGTTTTTTTATCGTTGGTAATTTTTCCTCGCTAATTCATGCTTTTCTTGTACTGTAATATAAAGTAGACAATTGATCTTTAATATGTTGAAAAATTTGAACTCCAATCATTAACTACTAGAGAAGTCTTTCATGCAACACTTGAACCAAATAAAGTATATTGACTTCAACTAGTTGGAGTTGCAAGAAAAATAAGTGTCAAAGGAAAGGGTTCTTAAGTAATTGAGATTATGATATGGTCACATATGTTCATAATATATTTAGATCTTCCTTTTAAATGGGGGATAGATTGGATCATAGCTCACCAACCAAGCTATGAGTCATCGATGGTGGTGGAATTACCCTCAAGCACCGAAACACATGGATGGATGAACATGTATATATTATGGTTGAAGATGGGCAAGAGCTTTTGTTGAAAAAGAAAAGGTTGGTTAGTAATAGACTTCAAATAAAAATTAATGTCTTAACCTAAAAGATAAATGAGATATAACTTTTTTTTAAGTTTAAAAAACTTTAGAAATTTTTAATTTTCATAATTTTTTATAGTTTTTAATTTGTTAAAAAATCACTTTTTTAAAATTTTCAATAATTATGAATTAATCAAATGAGACTAAAACAGTAACTCAACATAGTTTTTATATTTAATTTAAACCAATTAAACTCGATTTAAATTAATAATATAAGATGATCATATTAAAATTTTAATTTTAATCAAATTTAATTAGTTTTATTCTAGTTTAAGAGTTAAATTGAATCGTTATATAGTCAGCATTTAATTGATCAATGTGTGATGTTCCTATCGTATATATTTTGTCGTTATTTTCTAATTAATATCAGCCCCGAAAAATAAAAATTTTAAGAAGTTTTTTTGCACCTAACTTAAAATATTAATTTAATATTGAAGTAAAATTAATAATTAATGAATTTTCTAATGTCATTTCTTGAAAGACTAAATAGAAAAATAATCATAATGGTTCTTTTCTTCAACTTCCCTTAGATGCTTCTCAAATTCTTCTTTTCATGTTCTTGAGGAGAAAATATGAACTCTACCTTCTAGTATCTATCTAGAGTTCAGATCCTCTATCTAATTTTATGGTGTCTTATTGTGTCCAGTGAATCTCAGCCATTCATTTATGCGGGCTCCACGTTAATTTATGTGGGACCTACGCGGGGTCCGCATAAATTAATGGCTGAGATTCACTAGACACAATAAGACACCATAAAACTGGACAGAGGATCTTGTTCCATCTATCTAATGTACAATGGCTTCCCAACAAAAGTCCAACAACCAAACCCACCTTCTACCTTATATATCAACTCCATTCGTCTCTCCTTTGTTGCCATCGCCTACACGAAGCCAAAATAAACTCACCAACTTCATATATATACATATATAAAATCCTTATTTTCTGATCTTGGGTCATCATCTCCTCCATCCATGGACACAACACTAGAATTTGTGTTAGCTCTCACAGTTCTCTTTTCTGTGACACTCTCATCATATGCTCAGACTTGTTCTAGCTATACCTTCTCCAGCAACCAGGTGTTTAGTGCATGTAACGATCTTCCTTATCTGAACTCATTTCTTCATTGGAATTACAACTCTTCATCAAGCACTCTACAGATAGCCTACAGGCACACAAGAGTCTCTTCCTCTAACTGGGTTGCATGGGCTATAAATCCTACTGGAACCGGCATGGTCGGATCACAAGCTCTGGTTGCATACCAGCAATCTGCTGGGGCCATGAGGGCTTATACGTCGTCTGTCGGAAGCTATCAGACTCAGTTGACGGAAGGGAAACTTAGTTTTGACGTTTCAGGTTTATCGGCTACTTATGCAAACAACGAGATCACAATCTTTGCTACTCTAGGACTTCCAATCACTGGTGCTGGTACTGTGAACCAGGTTTGGCAGGATGGTTTGGTTTCCAGTGGTACTCCTCAGGTGCATGCTACTACTGGAGCTAACGTGCAATCTATGGGGACTGTTAACCTTCTCTCCGGCCAGGTTGGGACTACCGGAGGCAACGACAAGCTTAGGAGGAGAAATGTAAGTACTTCAAATCAAACACCGTCTTCTATGTCTATATGTGTTTAACGACGATCTGTTCTTCCTTGTTATTCGGTTCCTATGTCTGACTTGAACCAGTGATTTTGGTTAGATCATGGCTAATTATGTCTCGATCATATGAAAGCATAATGCTTCGATCAGGCTTCAAACAGGGCATAGTTTCTGTTTAATGTTTTTGAGTTTTTTGAGGTGTTACTGTAACAACAATTCGATTCTATCCGAAGTGTATGCTCTGTTCTTGAAGGATTTTTGGATTGGGATGATCAAATCTCCGGCTACTTCCTTTCAGATCAATATTTCATATTGGCACAACCAATAAATAACCCAAGTTGTCAATGATTATTTGAAAAAAAATTTCAGGTTCACGGAATTCTGAATGTAGCCAGCTGGGGAATTATGATGCCAATTGGTGCTCTGATAGCAAGATACCTGAAGGTGTTCAAATCTGCAGGTCCTGCTTGGTTTTACCTTCACGTTACTTGTCAATCCATAGCCTACATCGTCGGGGTTGCTGGATGGGGTACGGGTCTCAAACTGGGAAGTGAATCTGTTGGTATAGTGTATAATGCTCATAGAACAATTGGGATAGTCCTGTTCTGTCTTGGAACACTTCAGGTATCATGATTCATACTTTCTCATTATTAATTATTATCAGGGTCAGGGTATTAAAGAGAAATTGCTTTGCGTACAATCCAGGTGTTTGCTTTGCTTTTAAGGCCAAAACCTGATCACAAGTTCAGATTCTACTGGAATCTATACCACCATTCTGTGGGATACAGTGTCATCATCCTCAGCGTCATCAACATATTCAAAGGTTTGGACATCTTACAACCTCAGCAGAAATGGAAGCACGCCTACATTGGTGTTGTCCTTGCCTTGGCCGTCTGTGCCGTTTCGTTGGAAGGATATACTTGGTTTGTTGTGATGCAGAGGAAAAGGTCAGAGGCCGAAACAAAGATGCCTCACGGCATAAATGGATCGAATGAGACAAATGGTTATGATGCTAGGCAATATCAGGGGGCATAGGTGGCTTGTGTTTGGCTCTGTATTTTCCATTTTATGTTGTTTCTTTGTTTATTTCTATGTAACTTTGTTTAACAGGTTAGTCATAGCAGTTGCTCCCTGGTCTTCTATTTATGAGTTGCTGCTATCTGACTACACCAGTGCTAGAGGGAGCATAGGATTTTGAAGTTTTTTCTCAGGGTAGTCATAGGAAGTTTAGTCTGAAACTCTCCTTGAGATTTCATGTATCTGTTTCTTGTTCAGATATTTATTATATACCATGTTATTCCATTGTTTTCTTCACGACATCTATGTTATAATTCTCATAGTTGTATCTCATTCTGGGTATGTAACAGCAAGTTTGGAGGGGTACGAGTATCCATTTTTATACATGTTTTGAGAAGAATTGGAAGTGTCGCAACTATCGAATTTCACTTTTACGAATCTTTTAATTCTCTATTTTCTTGTTGGCCTCCATTTGTCAATCTCTGTGCTGTGAACTTTTCCACTGAGAATTCGGCTACATCTGTTGGTAAGATGGCCCGTGGATCAAGCAGATGTGACAATAAGGAGTTTTCAGTAAATTGGACAATTAGCTCTGTCAAGAATCCCACATCATACAACTATGAGCGCGTTCAAGAATTTATAATAGTGTGCAAACCTCCCCCTCTTGAGTTAGCTTTTAGAAGTGAATTAGTCCTTTCTAACATAGTATCAGAACCAGTTTGTCTCGATGGATTATGACAGTCCCCGGTTATGTCCCTTTGTCCAATATGTCTCCTCCTCTTGAGCTAACTTTTGGGGGTAAATTAGGCCTTTTTATGAGGCTATGATTCTTTTACTCGTCTATTTTCTTGTTGGCCTTCATTTCTCAATCATTGTGCTGTGAACTATTCCATTGAGAATTTGGCTACATCTGTTGGTAAGACAGCCCGTGGATCAAGCAGATGTGACAATCAGAAGTTTTCAGTAAATTGGACTATATCAAACAATTGGTTGTGCCGAAGTTCTAGAAAATTATTGCAAGAAGGGACAAAGATATAGCTGTCTTCATTTTAACATTTATGAGTAATCAATGAGTGCAGCAGATGTTGTTCACAATGACTAGGCAAAACTATCATCTTCAAAAACATATTTGTTTGTAATCTCATGGAATCTCATTTGCTTCTTCATTCTGCCTCCTCCAAAGCCTCAACAAATGCATCCTTCAACTGTGGGTTTGAAGCAGCAACTCTTTGAGATGTGATGTCAAAATCTTTACCAGATCTGACGCAAACCAACCAACACCAAATCTTTCAGCTTTTCTAAGAAAATCTATGCACGTAAATGTCAGGGTAATAGTTTGAAGTCTTGCAACCCAAAATATTGACTTTTTTCGCATGATTGACTACATGATTGATATCTCAATATTAAGGAAATAGACAACTGAAGATGTATATTCACTAATAGAAGTTATTCTAGGTTATGATATGGACTGGTTCTAGACTTCCTTCAAATCACAGTTTGCTGTGCCTGTAGGTAAGATGGCACTTACGGATCGAAAATAAGTCCACCAGCTTCTGTTACAATCAGAGCACCAGCAGCTACATCCCTGAGCAAAGGAATAGCTCACATTAATCATCTTACCACATCAATCACTTGAGCAATTCCCACATCAAAATTTTCTGAAATAAATTATTAAAACATACCATGGACCCCCGTATCCAGCTTCATAAATCAAATCAATCCTGCCAGATGCAATTCCACAAAGATTCAATGCACAAGAGCCACTCATCCTGACTGATCTCACCTGGTAACAAGAAAATTTTAGATTCCATTGGCAGATTTCTAATGCAATTTTAACAAACATTGAACTTCATGTATGGTCTCACCTTAAAAAGCAAAGAATTAATTCTATTTGTAATAGCATCCACAGTTGACTTATCACGTTTTGTTCCAACCTGCTCTTAGTAAAATATTGATTAGATAGGTTCTCATCATGATTCCTTGTGAAGGATGAAGGAGGGTGACAGATTCATCATGCAAGTATGAAGGAGTAAACGTGAATCTTAAATGAGGAGAAGAAACACAAAAGACGAAGAAAACGAAAAAAACTACAAAGCACATTTAGTAGCCAGCAGTTCAAAATCAATATATTAACAGAAAGGCCAAATGTGCACTTATAAGAAGAAGATATTGTAAAAAATCCATCAGCGCAATTGTCAACATATGAATGAAGGATAAAACGCATACCTCAGTTACAAGAAGAGACTTCACAAGTTCAGCTTGGGATGATACTGCAATTTTCATGAGATGAAAATGAAGATGTTTAAGTTGACAACAAGAGTGCGCCAGCAGTAGGGGGCAACAATAGTTAACTTATGGCTTACCTTTTATGGGATTACCATTCAAAAAAGCACCTTTTCCATGAATACCAGTGAAAAGCTACATGGAAAAAAACATTGCAGAAAGTAATATATGACAAACATAAGCAAGGTTGTCTGATTTAACTTCTTTGAGCTGACTATAAAGTCTCGAAACCAAAAAACTGAAAGGACATAGTGTGCTGATCATGTGCTAAACTGTAACAGAAAAATCGGAACGAGGTAGAGATTAAAGTTGTGTAAGGGATCATTTGGGGGTGCATAACAAACTGGATAGGGCATGTCAAGAATCAATTTTACTACTCTGAAGAACAAAACATAATCATTTACTTCTACACATTGAAGCATAAAAATCTCACCTCCTCCATTATTGGGTTGTAAACAACACCTACTTTGGGAATTTTGCCAATTGTAAGGCCAATAGAGATGCATACAAAGGGCAAGCAAATATGTTGGCATAGTTATGATTATGGAAATGGAGATGTAAACAGTAACAGAACATCAAACGACGGATTCCATATACCCATGCACAAAGTTGGTAGTTCCATCAAGAGGATCAACAATCCATGTTGGTTCATCAGTCAGCTCAGTGATACCATTGGCAGCGGTAGTTTCTTCCCCAATAAACTGAAAAAAAAGTTAACCACTATAATCAAGAGACCACATCAACATTCAGGGAGCAAAAGACTCAACCCCGAGCAGCAATTGGGTTTCTCAGATACATATATAAGAAAGGAAAAATGTAACAAGGACTTAACCTTATGTGTTGGATGGCGTTCTTGAAGAATATTAAAAACAAGATCTTCACAAGCTTTATCAGTTTCCGTAACTAAATCTACCTGCAATCGAGGAATAGAAGCATTACACATATGTCATTGAGAAATATAAATGATTCACTACCTTGACATTGACGCAAGTCTGTGAAAATACATTTGTAATCCACAATGATCATGACCAAGGATATGCTTAATTGAAATTACTCCTCAATTCCTTAACATTTCCCGTGAATTCCAAAATTCTTTTTGGCATGTTAAGTCAATTTGTCAAGACATATAATTACCCCAATTTTCCACTACTAATCTCCAAGCAATAACCATTCAGCGAAATTTGTCATCTTCTTTTCCTATATTAACTCAATCTTAATTCTTCCGTTAAGCACAGTATTCTTCAAATTACTCCAACCCCGACATTACTTAAGAGAAAGTTCTGAATATCATATAGAAGGAAGCAATAAGATGAAAAGAAGACCTGTCCTTTATGCTCCACATGTTTAGTCTGGTAAAACCCTTTACGAATCAGCTGCAGCTCAAACGAAAAAGAACAAGGAACAAAGAATAAACACAAGTTCAACGGAAAACAAACAGAAAATCAAGGGAAAAATCGCAAGTGAAAAACACCTCTCCGGCTCTCTTAGCTGCATCAATTGCAGTTTCCAGGAACTCTGAGAGTGAATCTGAAGAGAACAGAACAAAGGAAATCAAGAGCCAAGTTGACAGAGAAAATCAAAACCCCAGACTTGGTAATGGAAATAGAAAGAACTGAAACGTCCAAAATGTATTAAAAATAGAAAAGCAAAACAAAAGACATAAATTGGATCATACCAGCCTCCGCCATTATCAACACTCTTAACGAAGGAAGAAGAGAAATGAAACTGGGATTAGGAGTGAGTGACGATGAAAGGCTGCGGCATTAATACATATATGAGATGGTTTTGTAAACTTTCACGTAACAGCACAACAGTGTGAAGAACCAAACATGGACCGTTTGTTCTGGCTTTTTGTGAATTTATTTTTAATGTTAATAAAATGCAAAAATATTATAACAATTAAATACTCAAAAGTTTCATTTTCATGAATGAGTAATCAATCTCCATAAGGGAATAGCATATAATGTTGAATGAGATGTAAGGGGTATACCACAATGAATAGAACAGGTGCTTGGGAATATGCCAATAGTATTATTGATTGTTGTGAGAGTGATTCCCCACTTTTTTTGTTTTTGTTTTGAATTACAGGGAAAAGCCCAAAAAATCTAACTAATTAGCGTAGAGATCTACGAAACAACACGCCGTGGGCGTCTCGGAGGAGGTAGTCCGAAATAGACAGTGGAGAATCTTGGAGGATGTGTAACCCCGGACTGGCAAGAGAAGTAAGAGAGGCGAGGTGGTCTGCGCATTGATTCCCTTCGCGTGGAACGTGAAGAAATTGCACCTCCTAAGCTTGGTAGAGGAAACTGCGGGAACTTGTCATCAAGAAAAAATCATCAGTCAAAACAGGAGTGAAAGCAAATAAAATGTTGATAACTTCGAAGGAGTCCACTTCAACCAAGACTTTGCGGTAGCCAAAGTGAAGCTGTTGTTCCTCTTATCCTCATTTCTATATTCCATTAAGCACTGATAAAAAAAGTGAGTATTAATTCCAGTCTACTTGGAGAGCATTTAGAATAATCTTGATTCTTGGTCTAACCTCATGGACCTTCTTAAATTGTCTATACCACCAATTCTGCCCAACTTTTTAATTTAGTTTACTTTACTAATCCTTATTATCAAAATCGTGTATTTATTAATTAATTGACTTATTTTTATAAAGTAACTATTAATTAATTAATTTTTATTTAATTAAATTTACATAATCATAGTTAAAGTCAAGCCAACTTTGACAGGTACATGTCCTGTAATTATTGTCGCAGGATTTAATGGCGAATCCTTGCTGTCACTATAAATTCACACATCCATTATGTGCATTTTACAGGAAAAGTAGTCTAGTTTAATTACCTTGTGGTGTAATCAGCAATGGCGGCATTCGATAGCGTTGAGCAGTTATCTGTAGAAAGCCCATTTGACTCTGAAATACTGAGGATTTTGATCCAAGAAGATGGTAGCTCATCTTTATCGGTGGATCATAGCCTAGATGAGTTGTGCATATCTTTGACAATCGAAGAAGAAAAAGAAAAAGAAGATTCCGTACCTAAGCAGAAACGAGTTCTTAAGATTCACAGGGTTCCACGTATTCTTCGAGAGAAGGAAGCTAGCAAGAAGGACAAGCGTTATGATCCATTTGCAGTTTCCATTGGCCCTTATCACCACGGTAAACCTGAACTTGAGGATATAGAGAAGCTCAAGCTTCCTCTGGCACGCCAGTATATGAAGGAAACTGGGAACCCACTTGAACAGGTGCGTGACAAGGTAGCTAAGGTCGCTAGCCGTCTCCGAGAATGCTATCCTGAGGAGGCGACAAAAATGTTTGACGACAAGACATTCACTAAGATGATGTTACTTGATGGATGTTTCATAATTCAGTTTTTGTTAAATTCCATAGAGGGTTTAGATACAAGAATTGTATGTTTTGTGATGAGGGACTTGTTTTTGTTGGAGAACCAACTACCTTACCAAGTTCTCAAGGAACTAATGAGCTTAAGTTTCAGCGAAAGCGAAGCGAATTTCCTGATAGAAGATTTCATGCGCCAAGTTCGCCGACTTGATGATCCACATGAATCGTGGATAGAAAAGATCCTAAAAAATTTCAAAGCAAAGCCAACTGGAAAGAAACAAGAAAAAGAATCAAATGAACCAATTCATCTCCTCGACCTTTTTCGTTCTTGTTTCATCAACAAGTGTGATCTACTGGGACGTAATCGACCAAAAAAAAGAGTCGGTATGTGCTCTTATCCTGCTTCAAGGGAGCTTAAGACAATGGGAATTCATTTCAGGCCGAGCAAGGAAAATAGTTTCACAGACATTAATTTCAGTTCAGTCCTGGCTGCTGGATTTCTCAAACTTCCAAGAATCGTTCTTAATGACACAACCAAGTCTTTGCTCTTAAACTTGGTAGCTTACGAAGCATCCCCGGATGCACCTGACAAGCAAGTTCTCACTTCTTATCTATATTTGATGGATACACTGATTGACCAAGCTCAAGATGTGGAGGTACTGCGTAGAAATCGCATAATATACAATCTGCTTGGAAGTGACCAGCAGGCTGCAGAATTGTTCAATGAAGTTGGCGAGGATTTAGTACTCATCAATTCTGGTGTTTTTCCTGATGTTATGGCGTGCCTTGATAGGCATTGCAGCAACAAGTGCAAGACTAGCACAAATGAGTGGCTTGATAGGCACTTTGGTAGCCCTTGGGCTCTCTTTGCTATCCTCGTAGCAAGTTTTATCATTATCATGTCCTTCATTCAGACTTATCTTACTAGCTTAACTTATTGTATGAGTCACGACCACCCCTACTTTTGGTGTCCTTTCAACAACAAGACCCGTCCATAACAGGGTCTCTTTTGTGTGAGTTTTGTTTTTGGTTTTTGATGTTTGCTTCAGGAAATGTTTACAGGTATCTAGCAACTGTGTTTGTCCCTGTTAAGAATGGCAATGCAAGTTAATTGGATTGAATCAGCTCAGATTTGTCAGATTTTGTCCTAATTACAAATAGCAATATGTTATACTTTGACCCAATGTTTATTGCGAACAACGCGAGTTTTGTCTAACATTTAAATGAATTTGAGTTATAATAAAACAATATTATTTTAATTTTTAAAATTTTAAATTTATAAACCAAAACAACATTATTTTAGTCAATTTATACCAAAACGATATTGTTTTGGTAATATGGGATCAATCCTTCAAGCTTTTAGATTGGTTCATCAAGTCTCACTCCAACTCAAAACTCAATCAACTCATGTTAAACACACTTTGGGTTAAGTCAATATTGTCAACCCTAATCCTAATCTAATTATCGAATATATTTAATGTTGACCACCCAAGAAATATTGTTTCCTTTATTGTAAAACAAAGTTCTTTTCATTCATTGAAGCTTATTAGTGACTATTATTATTATTATTAAATAAAATTATATTATAAAAATACTGTTTTTATTATGTATAATTAATGACAAACACTATCCACTAATTTCACACCATGTATTTTTTACTATTTATAATATTAATAACAATCTATATTTACTAATTGTGACTAACTTTACTTAATTAGTGCTAAAGAACGTGGCTAATTCATTTCATTTTTCGTGTATTTATAGTATTCTCTTTGTTCAATTTATTTTATCAATTAAGATTATTAATATGTAATTATATTTTTCTTTTGAAAAAATCAAGATATTAGTAAAATATTTTAGTAAAAGGTTGTAACATTTAAAAGTTTAATATGTTACTCTAAAAGAATACAACATTTATATGTTACACAATCTTATTATATTATTGTGTTATTGCAGTTT
>JAOSBM010000204.1:3500363-3517498 GCA_027568955.1 Erythroxylum tenue | reverse complement strand
ATATTTTAAATTTAATTATATTTATTAATAATTATTAAAATTTAATTACATATAATTTAATTATAAAAATTAAATTAAATTATTGATAATTTTTATTGATAATTAATTTTAATTTATTAAATATTTAATCTTGCATTAAATTATTAAGAATTTTTATTAATAATTAAATAATATATATTTAAATGATAGTCAATCAAATCATAAAAAAACAGAAACAGGAAACAAAAAACTATTTTTTATGGCTTACATAATTTTTGAAAACCGGAAGAAACTAAAACAAAAAACAGAAACTAAAAACTCAAACAAACATGTTTTTTTATTGAATTTGAAAACAAAAACAAAAAATCAAGAACAAAAATAGAAACAAACACCCCCTAAGTAAATAACTCAAGTGGTTAAATAAAATTCAACATAAATAAGAACACTTGAGAAAGAACAGAAAAACAACTCTCCTACAAATTCAGCTCCACTGAAATAGGTGAAAGTTGTCACCACAAATTATGGGTTGATCCACACAAATACCAGTATTAATTCATAGCTGCAGGATGAAGACGCCAGGTATGACAGCCTACGCAAACAACCACTACGATAAACCCAGACAAGACAAAGACCAAACCAACAGCAAGTCAAATAAGGAATCACGCATAAGTCATCACAAAATTTGCAGCTTACTAATTCTTTCCTTCAGTCCACGATAACACCTTCCAACATGATGGTCACGCACATAGTAGCACACCGTCGGCTTTGTCAAATTTGCTTCACACACACAGCAACTTCACATGCAAGCCTTCAAGACAAAAGTCTCACAAAATCGTTACCATGTGTGTTGCAAAAAGGATCATAACACAATGATCATTGTGGTCAAACCTAGTCCTTAAAATCACGCCAACATGTCTTCCATTGATAACTCTTTAATGCAGAAGTAAAAAAAAGACGTAGAAACCTTCACACCACACATAACCAAGAAAAGTCCATCACACATACGCAGGTGTAGAAACCCTAATGGAGAACTAGTTGCACACCAAATACGTTAACAGCCACACACAGAAAAAAAATTACAGCAGCAGTCCCTTCAGCCCAATTGTCACGTGATGCAAATGTAGGCCATACAAGATAAAGTTCTATCATAATTAAGAGACTTTACAAGATAGAATTATATCTTTCATACAATCTTTTATCAGATATTATCCCAATTAAATCCAAGATATTCTATGCCATCTTGATTAGAATTTGAAGCTAATTAACAATATCTTGAAAGTTCAATTATCAAATAATACCAATAATAATAATAAGATATATACCATATATCTTAACAATCTCTCCCTTTTTGGCATTGTTTGTCACAAATATATGAAACTCTCCCTAAATAAAATAATTGGACATATAATCAACATGAGAAAAGAACTCTCCCTTAATCCAACATCAATTTCCAAAGAACATCCATTAAATTCTTCAAATTCAAGAAACATCCAAAGAAACAATAATAAACAATCATCCAATCATCCAAATTTCTCCCCCTTGGAACAAAAAGATGCCAAAAAGTAAGACTAATAGTCACGGAGATACCTTAAAGTCTCCCCTTGAATTGAATAGTCACCAAAAACAATCTGATATCTCCCATTTGGGACAAAACAATACCAAAATAAAGAATGCCTTCAATGCGATCAATCTCAACAAATAAAGAAGCATAAAAATCAGTAGTAGGTGCAGCGGAAGAATCATAAGCACGTAGTGCAATAGCAGAAAACCAAGATGACAATTTACTACCAGTTAATACATATGCCAACATATCATTGCCCACTTCTATTCCATCTTCATAAGATTGATCAAATTCATAAACCCCATCATCAAGCATAGCCTCATGTACATATCAATCAACTTAACATTAGAAAACTTATAAATAAAACTTAGAAAGCCTAAGCGATAACTCCTTTGAACCCTTTTTTTTAACATCAAACTTTACGTCAAAAATGTAAACCATACAGTCCTTGTGCTCCTCAAAGAAATTCAAACCTGGGCTTATTCCTTGTCACATTATCTTGGTCATCATCTGTTTGATTGATTTCTTCATCTGAAGTAACTGACTTATCCCCAGTCTAAATAGTTTCTTAAAAAGCAGTAACTAACTGTGAATATGGACAATTTCTTGTTTTTTCTTTACTATGTCTTTGTGCTTGTACTTGATCCTTTCTAGTTCAAGAGTACTTCGGTAACATGGGTTGCTGCTGGAAATTTAATGGAGAGTGTCTAGATTTTTAGTTTTGACCCCTTTGAAACATCATTTGTAACAACTTGTAACATTTCGGTCTTGTGTGTCCAATTACTCCACAAAAGTGATATATAGGTATGAACCTCCAATTTTTCTTTAAGATTTCTCCTTAGACATATCTGGTCGCACCAATTTTCTCATCATTCGACTTAGAACATTTACCTTTATAGCTAATTCCTTGAAGATACCCTTTAACTTTGCTGATTTCGATTAGTTTTTCTAACTTTTCTGTGCCTCCATTCAACATTCTCAAACCCTTTTCGGTACTTGCTAACTTCAGTCTGGCTTCTCTGAGCTCGTCTAAAGCTACCATCAATTTCTTCTCTAAATCTTTGAAAGTGTTTCATAGAGAAGTTTTTTTCCTTCAACCTTCATTCTTTCTACATGTTTTCACCCATTTTTCATACATCACTTCGTAAGCCTCGTAAATATTCTTCCTTTTATTATTTGAACCACTTTCATCACTGTCATAATCTGATATTGGAACTTGACCTGATCTGTCTTCGTTTTTCTTGAAATTTTCTGATTTGCCCCCTTTTCGTCTTCAGTTACTTCCTTCTTAGTTACTGTCAGACATGCAACTGGATTTTTACTATACAAAGTAATTAACACAGCACTGTTCACAATATCTTCTTCACTACTATACTCGCTTTCGGATTCATTCTCACTCCAAGTGCTCGTAAAGGATTTTCCTTTTCTCTTCTTCAGAGTATTAGCACATTCCACCTGCACATGCCTGAAGCCTTGGCACTTATGATATTGAATTTTCTTCAATTTTCTTTCATCCTTTTGAGTTTTCCCTTGTTGTTTGAAAGTACTATTTGATGAGCTCCCACCATTTTTCCTAAAATCGGATCTATCTTTCTTCATTTTCTTTAACGACTTGCTGAAATTTCTTATCAATTATTTTATATCCTCATTCTTATCAGATTCATCTTCTACATCATTTATGTCTTTTTCAGTTTCAGCTTGTAGTGCCAATTCTTTGCTCTTTCCTTGTTTTTCCCTTAACAAATTCATTTTGAAATTGGTAAGAATTCCAATTACCTTCTCTAACGATAAGTCATTGATGTCATGAGCCTCCTCGATTGCTGCAATTTTTGGAACAAATCTTGGAGGTAGTAATCTCAGCGTCTTCTTTACCAATTTTAGGTTGGAGCATTTCTTCCCGAGTTGATTTGCTTGGTTTGCTATGTCATGCAATCTCTCATGGAAATCTCCAATTGTCTCACTGTCATCCATCTTCAGTTCTTCAAACCTCACAGCTAACATATGAAGTTTTGAGGCTATCACAGATTTTGATCCTTCATGTATAGTCTACAAAGTGTCCCACGCTTCTTTTGCTAATTCACAAGCTAATATCATAGCAAAGCAACCTTCATCAACGACACTGAAGATGGCGTACAGGGCTTGAGAATTTCCAAGCGCTCTCTCTTCTTTAGCCCTTGTCCACTCAGATGAATCTTTAAGCACCGCTTCTCCCTTTTCATCAGTCGTCACTGGATGTGTCAAGCCATTTAAAACTGAGTTTCATGCTCTTGTTCCTTGTGCCTTAATGAATACTCTCATCCGTGATTTTCACGTAGGATAATTTGAACTATTTAACAACGGTGGCCTGATGATTGATGCCCCTTCTCTTATAGTCATAATTGCGAAACAAGGATCTGTACCAACTTGTTGTATCAAGTTTTTAATCGGTGACCTCGCTCTGTTGAAAAAAATCGAAGGGGAGATTGTTTCGCAAACATTCTGATTCGTTTCTGACAAACACAAAAATTATAAAAATTAAAAGCACCAAAGATAAACAAAATCGAGATTTGTTAACACAGTTTGGCACACCTTGCCTACGTCTGCGGGCTCTCACCCAGCTTAATTCTTTCACTAACGATAATAGTTTTATACAAGGTTTTACTAAGCTGATACCACTCATCCTTTGACACTATTCCTTGTCCTCACTATCTGTGAAAAATTTCATACCCAATAGTACGATCGCCTCATATTAACCTCAACAGAAGATTTTTATCAATAATCTTATAAGGAAAGAACATTAAATAACTAACTCAAGTGGTTAAACAAAATTCAACATAAATGAGAACACTTGAGAAAGAACAGAAAAATAACTCCCCTACAAATTTAGCTCCACCGAAATAGGTTTGAAAGTTGTTACCACAAATTATGGGCTGATTCACACAAATATCAGTATTAATTCACAGTTGCAGGATAAAGACGCTAGGTATGACAACCCATGCAAACAACCATTGTGACCAATCTACACAAGACAAAGACCAAACTAAAAGCAAGGTAGAGAAGGAATCACGCATAAATCAGCACAAAATTTGCAGCCTACTAATTCTTTCCTTCAGCCCACGACAACACCTTCCAACATGATGGTCTCCAACATAGTAGCACACTTTCGGCCTTGCCAAATTTTCTTCACACACATAGCAACATCACACACAAGCCTCCAAGAAAAAAGTATCACAAAATCATTATCATGTGTGTTGCAAAAAGGAGAAAAACACAGTGATCACTGTGGTTAAACCAAGACCTTAAAATTATGCCAAGATGTCTTCCACTAAGAACTCTTTAACGCAGCAGTAAAAAAAAAAATCAAGACATAGAAACCTTCACACCTTGCACAACCAAGAAAAGTGCATCACACATACGTAGGCGTAGAAACCCCAATGGAGAACTAGCTACACACCAAATACGTTAACAGCCACACACATTAAAAAACATCACAACAGCAGTCTTTTCAGCCCCATTGTCACGTGATACAAAGGTAGGCTATACAAGATAGAATTCCATCATAATTAGGAGACTTTACAAGATAGAATTCTATTTTTCATATAATCTTTTATCAAAAAAAAATCTTACAGACGATGTTGTTAAAAAAGATGGTGATGTTATGGTAGAAATGCAGAACTCAAAGCAAAGAAGAAGACAACATTTATAAAGGAGAGAGCGATGTTGCTGTGTTGTTGATATCAAGGAGTACGATGCCGTTTAATTAGTGATATATTACATTTTATGACAAGTGTAATATTTTCATTGATTAATATATAATACTAGTTTTAATCATTATATTTAACAATTAATAATATAAGCTTTTTAAATTAATTTTCTTCTAAATGTCAAATTATAAATTAAATTAAATTGTACATATTAAAAAACAAAATAGAGAGAAAGAAATAAAGGGAAAGAGAAAGAAACAATTTTTTAAATAAAAAAGAAAAGGAGAAACAGAGGAAAAGATAATTTTTAATAATTATAAAGAAAAAAGAAATTATTAAATAATCAAAAAGAAAGATGACAACACGATATTAATTTTTGAATTTTTTAAAAAATAATAAATTGGACCGTCAGGCCGGGCCCATTACCGACTAAGAGTGCCTTGTCAACGTAATTTGGTTCTTATAACAAGTTGGTGCGGACCTTAACAGGTGGCTCTTTTCCCTCTGGACCGAGTGTCCTAGCAAGTTTCCGACCACTTTCGCAGTTTAGACGATGCCATAGACAAGTAGGCATCCACCCACCTTCAACGCGGTTTCAGTCATGTCGAACTTGCCACCGGAAATGATTGCAGCTGTTCTTTGCAGACTATCCGTTAAAGAACTTATCTTTTTCAGGGGTGTTTCCAAGCCATGGTGTTCTCTGATCGACGCTCCAAACTTCATCAGGTTGCATCTCAAGCATTCTTTGCAAACCAGTAGCAACCTTAATCTAATTCTTAAGAATTCTACTGCTTATTCAGTTAGTTTTGACTCACTAGAAGCGCCAAAAGAGCTTGATCATCCTTTGATGTGTTACAACCATTGTATTAAGGTATTGGGTTCTTGCAATGGGTTGCTTTGTATTTCCAATGTTGTGAATGATGTTGCTTTGTGGAATCCGTCAACAAGAAAGCATCTTGTTCTGCCCTCTTTGCCTTTTGAACTTAAGCGGTATTATGGGACTTGTACTTGTAGAGTTTATGTTTATGGATTTGGTTATGATAGTATTCATGATGATTACAAGGTTGTGAGGATTGCTCAGTTTGTGGGAGCTGAACCTAAGGCTTTTGAGTCTGAGGTCAAGGTTTATAGTCTGAGACAGAAGTCTTGGAAGAGGATAAAAGATATGCCGTACTGTATTCTTTATCCTGGAATGAATGGGGTTTTTGCTAATGGAGCTTTGCATTGGGTGGTTAGTGAAAACTTTGAGTCGAACATCGCCAATATAGTGGTCTCCTTGAATTTAGCTACACTGGATTATTCTGAAGTGTTGCAACCAGAACCTGTGGGTACAAATTTTGACATAAACCTTGGCGTTTTAAGAGACTGCCTCTGTTTAATGGCAAATTTTCAAATGGAGCGTACTGATGTCTGGGTGATGAACAGGTACGGTGTCAAGGAGCCATGGACTAAATTGTTCTCCGTTGCACAACATGAAGTTGTTGGAATTCTTAGGTATCTCAAGCCTTTGGCTTATTCAAAGAGTGGAAATGAGGTCTTGGTGGTTCAGGATGATAGAGAACTTTTTTGGTATGACCTAAAACGTAAACAAGTAAAAAAAATTTTCATTTGTGGTGCTCCACTAATCTTTGAAGTGGACATTTTTGTTGAAAGCCTTGTTCCACCCCATGTTAGTAGAAGGTCTAACGTGAACATGGATTATGGAAATGAGGACCAGAAAAATGGGAAGAAGAGGTAACTGATTATACGATGTGTGATTATATAGGTCAGCTTCCTATTTATACATCTCAACTGATGTAACTAAATTTAATATTTCCTCTTTGGTGAGCAAGGGATGATTTCCTGTCAGAGGGTTTCAAGTTGATCTTATAAGAAGCATGAGAAGATTGAGAGGAACAAATAGGTATTTACTTACCTGTGTTGTGATATTTAAGTGGACCTGAACCAGAGTTCTGTTCTGTTTCAGTTGTATTAATAATTGGAATGCACTGTCATTTATCTTATACGAAAATGAACTCGATTGAATATCCTAGGCAACATTGAAATAAGAAGGTGCACTACAGGTTATCTGGAGGAATATCAACATCTTTCTTTCATAACAATTTCTCAGTTTATGTTCATTGTCTTAGGGCTGAAACTATTCCATTGATACTGATAGACTTCATGCAGATAGAAGCTAATAAGTTATCATGCTTCCTTTTTAAGTCAAAATTCCTTGTTTAGGTATCCTTGGATTTTGGCCATATGATGTCCCCTTATTAGCACATAGTAAAAGTTCATTTTGGTAATACGGGATTTGTTAGAACTAGTAATGCTTTTGTGTTTGAAGGTTTGTATGCTATTCCTCGTATCTCTTTCTAAATTCTAGTAATTTTCTTTTGGCTATATAGTTTTTGTTTCATCTTTTACGGGTCTAACAATTTTTAGTGAATATTTGGTTTGTGGCATGGCATGTGGTGGGTGTTTCTACATGGAAACGAGGTTTGAGTAATTGGGATCTTACTGCCTTCCACATTGTGCTGTGATTACAGAGTCGTTATGTTAGAAACATGTTTTTCATGATGAGGTAAAGCAAAAATCCTCGATCTATTTGAATTGCATTGCCAATTCTAGTGTTTTGGAGCATTGTGCTTTAGAAACTTCGGAGTTTATTAGGACTAGTTTGTTGCAGATAGCATCAAATCAAATTTGACCTTATATGTTCTTTCACCTTTTATGACCAGCTTTATTTAATTTTGCTTCTTTGCTTTGTTTTGCAGCAATAAAATTTGAAACAACAGAAGAAGCAGGTTAATCATCGTTAAATAATTGATGAGAACTAGTTGAGATTGTTACTAACTCAGAATCTCTGCTGTTACATTTGTGAAGTAATAACCTCTTTCAGTTTAGTTTCAAATGTTCATATGGCTGGCTCTAGATATTCAGTGCAGTGTAATATTATGTGAAAAGTCTTTCTGTAACTTCACAGGCTCTGAAACTCAATGGTCGTGCCACCTGCAGCCTAACATTTTACCTTTGGACACTAATGCTGGATTTGTTACCGATTTCTAGCCTAACTAGGGAATGCTCAAGTTAACATGCCTTCTAGTTGCCTTGCTGGATAATATAGATGCTTCTCATCAATTTATGGATTGAACTTGTAGTGGGGAGAAGCAAGGGTGACAGGAATGAAAACTTATTTGGATTTCAACGAGTCTTTTCTCTCGTTTTACAGAATTTATCTGCTTTGCATTGATATGGTTTGTTGGTTTGACCTTGAGATGCAAAATAAGATGATAGATTTCACGATCTCGTGGTTCTATGAAGAAATGCCTCTGCTAAGAGACTAATTTATTAGATGTTTGTAATGCTGTTGTTTATGGAAAAATATATTAGGAAGAGTGCTTATGGTGTCCAGAAAAGCCATGAGGACATTTCTGGTTAAGAGTTACTAGAAATATGGATGATATGAGTTGATCTTTCCAATGTTAACAAGCCATTGTAATGAGCAAAACACTAATCTAGATAGTTTTGTATTTTTTATTCTCTTTTTCAATAATTATGGCAATGAGAAATTATTAGATAACAATTTTAAGTTGATCGAAATTTAAGATATTTATAAATATATATTTAAGTTGGGTTTTTTATTTATATTTTTTATAACCTAAAATTCACCCATAAATTTTGTTGAACTTAATTTTTAAATTTAGACTCAATTCATGCTTTAATTTTTAGCTCTCTACTTTTTGTAGTTAACCCTTCAAGTCATATAAGTTGCATCAATTTGTACATGTGTAATATTTACCAAAAGAAAATTTGTACGTGTAATTGCAATTTTAGAAACTCTACTCAACTAATTCAAACCTACGATTATAGAAGAAAATTTAGATTGATTATGACAATATTCATGTCACCTAATGTTCTAACGGCTTCATTTAGTAAATATTTCTCGATACTATAAATAGAGATGACAATGAATTAACCTATGAGTTTAGATTTAAGTGTTTTTAATAGGTCGGCTCATGAATTAAACCTAGGCTCAGATCGATCCGAGGCTTAACTATTCTAAACAAATCTACCCTTGATCAACTAATTGCTTAGAAGAGTTAAGCCTTAGGTAGGTCTGGGCTGTCTAGATCCTATGCGAACCCACTGTTATTCCTAACTGTAAATTTAGTTTAATACATATATCTTCCTTTTTAAAGTCCATTTTAGTTATTAGAAGAAGCAATTAATCAAAGATTATAAGAGACGAAAGAGGATCATATTTTGTAGTTTAAAATATGATAGATGAGGCAACTTGACAAATTGGCACTAATTAAACCATATTATTGCTTCAACTACATATTTTTCAGTTGGAAAACAGCATCATCGGAGTAACCGAAGCATATTCCTACTTTGCTTCAACAAGTTGTCTCCATAAAATTTCCAAGCAAGTCCTTTGAGTACATATAACTCCAAGCTAACCATAACCGTATAAGGAGTCTCAAGCGGTGAGAGAAAAGAGAATGAAAAGATGGAAGAGAAGGTCAATGCGCATGTGTTGGTGCTTCCATTCCCAGCTCAAACCCGCATCAACCCGATGTTATACATAGATGCATTTATCAACAATTATTAAGCTAATATCTACATTTTATTTAGAGCATTAACAACGCAATAAGATTGACATACCTCTAACACTTGGCCTAGAGTTTTGGTACATTCTCTCCATCTCGAACACCACAACTTATCAAAATCAACAATACCTTGTGCAAGAGAGGAAGCTAATGGTAGAAGGCCCAATATTCTGTTTTCACACCTGCACACCAATATATGCACAATCTCACCATATGTTATATATATGATAACATATTTTACCCTAAGAGGGTATAAAATGATAATTGTGTCATTTTAAGGATGTTATAAACTATAGTTTAATGGGCCAACATATAATTATTAGGGTACTACCATATGCATCAAATGCAATTAGCAAATTATTATACATTAGGCAATTCGATTAATGGTCATGAATATGAAATTAATGTTTTGATTATATTAGTCCACATATTTCTAACATTCTCTCACTTGGACAATATAATCAAACCACCATACTAATCTCCATCATTTAAAAGTAGTCAAATAAATCATATGCAACATTATATCGATAGGATATATATACTACACATAATTTGGCCTTGAAGATGGTCAAATACCACAATAACCATTAAAACAACATGCATGCAGTACAATAACTGAGACTTTGCATTTGTCTCTTTTTGTACCTGTCATTTCATCAAACTATATATATACATCAATATCTATATGTCAATATTAACAAGAAGTGACTGCAAACATCATTATGCATGTTTCATATATAAAAGTCATAAGCAATATGTACAAAGTACTAACATGCTCAATACAAAATAGCAAACTCCTATTAATTTTATCAAGCTAGGCTCCTAACAATCCCATGCAAGAGACACGTTCTGCAAACACACATATAGGTCAGCCTTTAGTTAGTGGACTTGCTAACATACTAGCTGTAGGCGTATACTCAACAGTAATGAGGGATTCAACAATTTTCTCTTTAACAAAATAGTACTTTATATCTATATACTTTAAGCGAGAAGTACTTCTAGTGTTCTTAAAAAAAGCTATAGCTGCGGAGTTATCACTATACAATTTTAGCGAACTCGAAATAGAGTCTATAATACGCAATGCTGAAATAAAATTCTACAGCTATATTACTTGACAAGCTGTCTCATAGCACGCTATATACTCTGCCTCCATGGTAGAGGGTACTATGAGTATCTTTTTGACACTTTTCCACAATACAACTCCTTCGGTCATCATAAAGATGTAGCATGAAGTGAACTTTTTATCATACACGCATCATGCATAATCAACATCATTGAACCCAACTATATCAAAAGTGTCAGGTTGCCGATAAGTCAACATATGATCTTTGCTACCCTGAAGATACCTTATGACTTTCTTAGCCGCTTTCCAATGGCTAAGTCCAGGATCACTTAAGTATATTCCCAACATGCTTACAACAAAGACAATATCAAGGCGTGTGTATACTTGAGCATACATCATACTTCCTACAAGTGACCCATAAGGAATGAATTTCATTTCATCTCTCTCTTTATCATTTTGTGGACATTGGGCCTTTAAGAACTTATCACTCTTCACTATTAGTGCCTTTCTAGGAGAACAATAATGCATATTGAATCTTTTAAGATCCAATCAATGTAAGTCTGTTAAGATAATCAAAGAATCCCGTTAGCTCTATCTCGAAGAATTTGAATTCCAAGTACATAAGAGGCCTCACCAAAATCCTTCATATCAAAATGATTAAATAACAATTGTTTTGTCTCTAATAATAAATCAGTATCATTAGAAGAAAGTGGAATGTCATCAACATATAGTACTAGAAAAATGAAACTGCTCCTATAGAACTTCATATATATAAATTGATCAACTACATTCTCCTTGAAGCCATCTGCAGTGACAACCATATCAAACCTGAGATATCACTGTCTTGATGCTTGTTTTAACCCATAGATAGACTTCTTGAGCTTGCAAACCATGTGTTCTTTACCAGTTATCTCGAAACCTGTTGGTTGGGTCATATAAACATCTTCATATAGATCTCCATTCAAGAAGGTAGTCCTTACATCCATTTGATTGATTTCTAAGTCAAAATGAGCAACTATAGCCATGATAATTCGCAGTGAATCTTTGGTATAAACTGGTGAGAAGGTTTCCTTGAAATCAATCCCTTCTCTCTTGCTACAACCTTTATCCACAAGTCTAGCCTTATACCTTTCTACTTGTCCACTTGAGTCATGTTTGATTTTGTAAACCCACTTGCACCCATTAAGTTTGCAACTTTTAGGTAGTTCAATCAACTCCCGAACTCCATTTTGTGACATGGAACTCAACTCATCATCCATTGCATTCATCCACAATGCAGATTAAGGACTATTCATAGCTTCTTGAAAACTAACTGGTTCAGTATTATCTCCCACATCGAACTCATGTTCCTGCAAATAGACAATATAGTCATCAGGAATAGCAGATCTATATGTTCTTTGTGATCTCCTGACAACAACTCAATCATCCCCAGTATTAATGACTCCATCTTGTGCTTGATTCTAAGGTTCATCATGAGATTATACTAGATTTTGTTCAATCGTAGGGTCTTCAGTAGGAGCAGGAGCAATGGGTACAGAGATTAGAATGCATTCTTCCTTGAATACATTTTCTCTTGACCCTTGAATTGAACCAAATTCATCTTCAAAATAGACAGCTCTATCTAATTCTATAATTCTGGTCGTGTGAGATGGGCAATAGAATCTATAACCCCTTGATCCAACGATGTAGCCTACAAAGTAGCCAATAATAGTTTTGGGATCAAGCTTCTTAGATCGTGGATTATAGGGCCTCACTTCTACTTTTCATCCCCAAACATGAAAATGACACAAGCTTGATTTCTTACTTGACCATAACTTGACCATAATTGATATGGAGTCTTTGGGACTGACTTGTTGGGCACTTGATTCAAGATATAAGTAGTTGTCTTCAATGCCTTACCCCTAAAAAATTCAAGCAAACTAAAACGAATCAACATACACCGCAACATATCAAGAAGTGTGCAGTTTCTTCTTTCAGCGATTCCATTCTACTGAGGTGTTCTTGGCATTGTATATTTTGCTTCAATACCATATTTTTATAAGTATCTAGGAAAAGGCCCTAGATTCCTTCCACTCTCATTATAACGCCCATAATACTCTCCACCTCTGTCAGAATTAACTACCTTGATTTTTTTTCCCCTTTTGAAACTCAACATTTGTCTTAATAATCTTAAATGCCTCCAAAAATTTAGATTTTTCACAAATGAGCTCCACATGACCTTACCTAGAAAAATTATCAATAAAAGTGATGAAGTATTTATAACCACCCATAGTAGGTGGAATAAATCGTCCACATATATCAGTATTAATCAACTCCAACAATTATGAGCTCCTAGCTGTTTTGCTTTTTCTAGCCTTGGTGGTCAACTTTCCTTTGATACAATCAACACAGGCGGTGAAATCTGAAAATCAAGATCCTGAAATACACCATCTTTTACCAACCTCTCCATTCTGTCTCTAGAAATATGACCTAAACACTTGTGCCATAACATAGAAGATCGCAAATCTAACCTCATACGTTTGAAACCAACAACAGTATTAAAAGAAGAGGAAGAAGCAATAGTAATAGCATCATTCAACTCAAGTTTGTATAAATTTTTACATAAAATTCCATTTCACACTAAAAAAGAGTTACGATACAAAGTCAGTTTTCTAGTTCCAAAAAGAGGACTATAACCTAGTCTATCCAAAATGGATAGAGAAATCAAATTCCTCCTAATAGAGGGTAAATAAGCTCTAACACCAAAAGATGTTATGTATTCAACTGTAGTCTAACTGTCCCAAAAAATTTGACTTTGACTTTGGTATCGTCTCCCATTTACACATGTTGCTCAGAACTAGTCGGCCTTCTTCAACTTGTTAGTTTCTGCAAGGAATTCGGAACGTGAATTGTTGCTCCAGTATCTAACTACCAAGTATTTAAAGGCACATCAATAACATTAGACTATAAACAATCCATCACAAGATAATTACCTTTCTTTTCTAAGTGAGCTTTGAGTTTTCGGCAATCAGCTTTCTTGTGCCCAAAACTCTGACAAAAGTTGCACTTCCCTTTGAAAAACTTTTTCTTCTGACTAACAGAAGATAAGCCCACCTATCCACTTCCTTAGGACTACTAACTTTCTTCTTGAAAGGCTTTTGGTCACTTGAGCTATTAGAAGTGAACTTTCTTTTTTGAGAATTGTTGTGGTTTGTCATCATGGAGATGCTTTTTGCCCTTCCCTCTTTCATGTCATCCTTTTCCTTGGCAAGAATAGCAGTTATCTCCTCAAGAATCCATTGCTCTTTCTAAGCATTATAGCTTGATCTGATCGAATCAAATTTAGAAGGAAGAGTCCTTGTCATAAACGATACCATATAATCCTCACCAAAGTCCATATCTATAGCCTTAAGCTTATGGTAACAACCCATGAGCTTGTCGATGTGAGCCCTAATGTCACTCGCACCATCATAAATGGTGTGATGAAGCATGTTTAAGTACTCATTCTTCTCATTTTTTAAAAAAATTCATGCACTTCTTCTTAAAGGCAGCAAGAAAATCCTTTGCACTATTAGCCTCAAGAATACTATCACGAATGGATTCATCCATGTGATACCTCATAATCATCAAACAACATCAGTTAGAATATTCCCACTCCTTATCGGATTTCCTTTCCTTCTCAGTAGCATCGTCAACGGGTTTAGGTGGTGGAACAATTCTCAAGGCCAAGTCCATTAGCATGATAGTCAAATTCATCATGAGAGTTTCAACCCATTGCTTGTGGTTCATTCCATTCAGTGTCAAGATAGTTGAGACTCTCGGATTGCTTAAAGCTGAATGAGAACCAAGAGCAATAATCATGATATGCAAGTTAAAACATAATTATGCAATTCGTGCTCATTTTCTCAAAATTAATTATATCATTCATGTTAGAGTTCCTTAAACAAATATAGAACTTATTCATAGGTAAGAACAAATTATTAAAAATTACAACCAAATCATCAATATACTATCGCAAGGATAGAAAAATTGTGTGGTTCATAATTATTCAATAAAATTTCTTCACCATATTAAGCATCCTATCAAGTAGTAATTATCGACAGGATGATTAATTACTCGTATGGTTCTTAACGTTATTTTAGAGGAAAAACAAAATTTTAAACATACATTAATATTTAAAAATTCCTCATTATAAATAGTTTCACATGTTCAATTTTACGACAGGTAAAGATAAGCAATCAATATTGTCAACAAATAATCATGTTTATGCCATAATAAGATTAAAACAATTAGAATTATCAAATAAAATTACTAATTAATCTCGTGCATAAACATATGAAAAAATATAATAAAAAATTGAGCAAAAGATGAAAAAGGTCCAAAACAGACCTTGCACACGACCCCACGCGTACTATGCAAACTTTTTTTAAATAACATAAAAAATTATAATTAACAGAGACGGGAGACGTCGTCCCTATCCTTCAACTAGGTCGGCAGGTCGACCCACAGGTGAGCGAGTCCATCCGACTCTACTTCCTCTCTGGACTTTGGTTTCTGACGATTTTAGAGGCGTTTTCTTCCATTTTTCATGCTCTATGGATTTCCCATATCCATTTTACCCAAAAATTGCTCCAAAATCTGAAAATCTTTGACCCATTTCAGCCATTAACATCAACACCAAAACTTTTCAAAATCTCACCCAAAAAACTGTGATTCTTTGTCCAAAACAAAGGTAAAAGGCAATAACAACAACCAACAATGGTTTCCATACCTTCAATGCATCATTTCGAAATCATTTTTGTCAAAAAAACGATTTGAAAATATAGGCTTATACCAAAAAACGAGCCCTAAAATCAAATGATCATGGAGCTCTGATACCAATTGTTATACATAGATGCATTCATCAACAATTACAAAGCCAAGACCTACATTTTATTTAGAGCATTAACAACACAATAAGATTGACATACCTCTAATGCTTGACATAGAGTTTTGGTGCATTCTCTCCATCTTGGACACCACAGCCTATCAAATCAACAACACCTTGTGCAAGAGAGGAAGCTAATGGTCAAAGACCTAATATTCTGTTTTCACACCCACACACTAATATATGCACAATTTCACCATATGTTATATCTTATAATATGTTCTATCCTAAGGGGTTGAAAAAGATAATTGTGTCATTTCAAGGATGTTATAAACTATAGTTTAATGGGCTAACATATAATTATTAGGGTACTACTATGTGTCTCAAATGCAACTAGCAAATTATTAATCATCCCATTATAGTTACTAAACATACATTAGGCAATTCGATTAATGATCATGAATATGTAATTAATGTTGTGATTATATTAATCCACATATTTCTAATACTTAATGCTTCAATTTTGAAAGCGTCTGGTCTGTAAAGGTGTCAAAGCCACCTTGTAACAAATGTTGCCATATCCAAGTCTTTGAACGTTGGCTCATCCATTGGCTCTCTGCAACTTGATGTAATATCAGACGGCTTTGATGATGACCTTTTTGCATCATTTAACTCCATCCATAATTTTCAATCCTATTTCACGAGTCTAAGAGTTGTCGGCTCCAAAACCATTGCTGGGCTCAATAGAAAATATGAGAACTCTTTGAACCCTGTTACTTGTTTAGTGTATGAGCCTTTCATGCCTTGGGCTAGATGTGGCTAAACAGTTTGGCGTACTTTTCGTGACATTTTTCACTGAACCATGTTCTGTTGAGTATATTTACTAGAGTTCAACGGAAATTGATGGAGTTGCCCATTTCTTGAAGCCGATTTCGATTCCAGGGTGCCACTACTTGAGCTTCGCGACATGCCAATGGTCATCGGCGTCCCAGGATCATACCCGCTTAACTTTTAGATGTATTTGGAGCAGTTCTCTAACTTGGATCAAGCTGATTTTGTCCTGATCAACACTTTCTACAAGCTGGAGGATCAGGAATGTTAAGGATGATATTTTCAAGGATGTCTTAAGATATGTAGATGAACTATGCATGTCATGTCACTACAAGAAAAGGAGGCCTTTTGCGTCGTTTTTTAAACGTCGCCAAAGGTAATTTCCCGTCGTAGAAACATATCTCCGACGTCTATAAAAACGTCACAAAAAACGTCGTGGAAGGTAGGGTAGGCATTAGTGATCTACGACGTCTGTTGATAAACGTCGTTGAAGGACAAGTTATTCTTCGACGTTTTTGAAGACGTCAGGAAAGGTTTACACAATTTGCGACGTCTGAATAAACGTCACATATTGAAA
>JAOSBM010000204.1:3319690-3330336 GCA_027568955.1 Erythroxylum tenue | reverse complement strand
ACCAGTTAAACTTTTAACCTTTTTTTTTTGACCAATTTGATGTTAATTTTAAAACATTGGTTATAAATATAATGGACAGTTGCATGTTAGTTAATTTTGGCAATTATGACATTACCTAATGCAGTTCCTCGTATCCTTTTGCAAATCTTTTCAGTGAAAAAGAGCTTGTAACTTACATTTATTTGAATGTTCTTCTAATAATTCTTCAATCACTAGGATGAAAAAATTATCTTTAATGGTATTCTTGTTCAACTATATATCTATAATTAATACATAAGTGCTAATAACTATCCCTTTTGACTATCGTAATTGGTGATGAAAAATGGCTTGTACATTGTCGAATTACCCCTTGTTTCAAGACATTTTGAATCAACTTTTTCGTTACATCATCATCATCATCGTCAATCTCCAGTTTAAATCCTGCATTAACGTGGGGTTTAGAGAAATCTGATAGGACGTAGCCTTACTCTTACGCATGCACCTAGCTACATGGAGACTTGGGGGGCCACTGGGCCCCCCAAGTTTTTTTTAAAAATTATTTTTAATATATATATATATATATAAGGATAGAGTTATTTAAGAGTCAGTGATGTACTGGGCCTCTCAAAATTTAAAAAAAATTAATTTTTGAACCCTCCTATCTTAAATTCCTAGCTCCGTCACTGCTCTTACGTAATAGAGATACTGTTTTTGGTAGACCCACATAACATGAAAATAGAAGTAGCAGTAGTAGAATAAGAAGAACAAGAAAAAAAAAGAAAAGAAAAAAAATTGTCTGGAAAGATTTAATAGTACACAATCCTTAACTAATAGAGATGTTATGTCTAAATGACCATCGACAAAAGAGAAAAACTGAAATAAAGAAATACATAAAGATAAACAAATAATGCTATTTAAATTAAACTAAATAAATGCATAAATACATAATACTAAAATAATAATAGTGACAAAACACATTCAATTAGTAGCATCTGGTAGATGAAAAACTGTCAAAGCTATACTCCTGACCGGTGACGAAGGTGAGGAGATCCTTAGGTGCAACGGCTCTTTCAGGCTAACAACTAGATAGATAGGGACTGAACAACTAGACGAGACTTCCTAAGAGGTAAGTATGACGGAAGAGATACATCGTATCTGGCTTCATAGAACTGACAACATTGCGTATGCTGTCTTTAAGGGATACCATTTACCCGTATCCTATGCCAGAGGTTCCTATTATGGGCCTACTTCTCAGTAAGATCTAATGCTGCTATATCGTTCTTGACTACTTCTCCCCAATTCTTTTCAAGCCTTCTTTTTTTTTTCCCTCTTGCAGTTTTTAAGAATTATTTTCTCGTATCATCTCATTGGAGCATCAGGGTGTCCTCTTCTCACATATCTGAATCACCTAAGCTTTGCCTCTTGCAACTTGTCATTAATATCAGCCACCTATAATTTGTCTCTCATCATACGATTCCGGACCTTATCTCTTCTGGTAATACCACGCATCCATCAGAGCATCATCATCTCTGTCACCAAAAGCTTAATGATATGTGTGCATTTAGTGGGCCAACATTCTGCCCCATATAACATGATTAGTCGAACCATCATTTGATAAAATTTACCTTTAAATTTGAGTGAGATCATCTTGTCTCATAAGATCCCTACTGCGCTTCACCATTTAAACCACCCTAATCTAATACGATAGACTATATCGTCATCGATCTCTCCATTGCTCTGGATGATAAACCTAGGTACTTAAAACACTCTTTCCGTGGTACAACTTCAAATCCAATTTTGATGGTACAACTCTTTCATTATATCCTTTTTGCAAATTATCATATATATAAAACCACGCATTAACTAACTCAACCTCTTTTAAACTTGAATATTCTATAGTTATGAGATATGTGAAGTGGCAATCCCTTATGGTTTGCAAAGATAGATACATGCTCAGCCAACAAAATTTCCAACTCTAATTGTTCTTGCTTCTTCACGTTAGTGTCATTAATATACATCTTAGAGAAATATATTGTTCTGTTTAGGATTGAAGTCCCAAGACACACAATTGGCTAATTACTTTGAAATTTTGTTAGTAACTTTTTGGATTTCTTGGTATTAACCAACTTTGGATAACCGGTAAACCTCTTTTAAAAGCACCTACTTCCCCTCTCAATTTAACATATTTTATTTATCAAAGTTACAAGAACTTCATGAAGAATGGATAGCCATTAGACCTCCCATATTAGTACTAAGGGATTGGTAACAAACTGGATGCCCTATAATTATCATTATAATCTTTCATATACTTACACAAGAAAAGTGAGAGCCCAACCCTGTAACTTTGACATTCTCTATCAGTATTAGTTTGTAAACCTCTTTTTTTACCAATGCAATGTTTATGAAATTATGAATGCTACCATTGTTAATTAAAATTGAATTGAGCTCACAACTCTCATTAGCTTGAATTCTCCCATAGACACACTTTTTTTTAGAAATTAAAAATGAATTTAATTAATAAGTGCAATGTGAAATTAAAATTAGCCTACCACTAAATTCCCTTAAATCAGATGAAACAATTAGGGCATAATATATCAGTTGAAACACAAATAATCGAAGTCTCCTCTCTGATTTCCTCCTCTCAATCTTTAGATGAGAAATTCCATTTTAGTCTCTAGGTTTGTGTTGGTTCTTGAAAGCGATCTTATGAGACTTTCCCACACCAATCCGTTGATCGCGAATTCTCAATAGTTACCAGTTGGGTTAGCATGCAACCCTAGTGACCTTCATCTCTGCTCCTTCAGTCTCCTAGAGGTAAGCCCTTCGTATTATGCTTTCCATTTCTTTGTGTGTTGTTTGTAGTGAAGTTCTCCTTTCTGCATGAGATTAGCATACATTAACTATATTCTCCATAATCTAGCTAAGTGAGGTGAGCATTCCTTGATGGAGTTTGGGGAGATAATTTGCTCTCTGATTTTATTATAGACACAATCAAAAACTTGTTGCTGACTTCTGCTTATATCTTGGAACCTTCCGAGGTTTCTTTCAAGTCACATTTCCTTTATGCAACTCGCTAAGGAAATAAGACAGATTTATTGTATTAGTATGTGAAATAGACTTTATTATGATGAACCATTGCATAATCTCTATATATTGATGAGTACTTAAATCTCAAAGGCATTTGATCCTGATCTAATACCACATGTCCTTAGAAAAAAGACACTCGAAGAATAAATGGTCTTTGTTTTCTCTTCCAAAACTATATAGGACACAATCCTCATTAGGATTTAGGACGGGAAGCCTATCCATTGTACTTAGCTTGTTTAGGACTGTTAGCCATAGAATGAATGAAGAGCTAGGTAGTAGATCTTTATGCCAAACTATTCCATGCCAGTCTACTTTGTTATTTCTCTGAATCAGCCACTCTCTACAAGCTTTTAGTACCGAATAGTCCCTAAGGAGGGTTTCTCTAAATATATATATTAGGGGACATCAAATAAGGATGATAGTTGGGTTTTAGTTATTAAAGTTCCTTTGGGAATTCCATCCATTGCCCTTCCCTTATAAAGGATTTAACCTTGGCATTTGAAAGGAGGTGGCTCAAGAGTTGAGTGGCTATCTGATTACAAGTTTACTTCGCATTCAATTGTCATATCAAAAATTAGCCTTTACTTCATTCCCAAAATTTTAAGTTTCAAAACTTTCTTTTAGGACCCCAGAATGGGAAGTCTTGGGGTTAACAACCCATATGCTCTTCCCTTTTAGGACATAACTATAAAGCCATTTAACCTATAAAATTTCCTCACCCTACATAATGGACCAAAACTTCTTTATCAAGAGAGCTTTATTAGAGGATTTTAAAGCATGGTTCAGTGGGGTGCAAAATAGATTTAACATTTTGGTTTAAATACTTGTATGCTTTTAAAGCTTGCTTTTCATTTGCAGGCCTGTTTCATACCGTATTTTAATTTTTTTTCCTTGAGAAACCAGTTTTCTAACATATTATATAAATATAGCGGTAAATGTCAGGTTGGACCGAATGCTAGTTGGTTTGGGCGTAGCTCAGTGGTGAGAGGCGTGGGTCTTGCACCCAACAAAACTCTGAGGTCTCGAGTTCGAGCCCCAGACACCCACAGAGGTAAACAGTTGTAGTTCAACTCGCTGCCACCAAAGGGGACAAAACCTAAGCGGTGCGGGAGCCACCCAAACCACTAGTCTTGAGTAGATTAATGTGATGGTACATAAAGAGAGATTATATTAGTACTGTTATAATACTAAAAACCCAAAATACCCCCAAAAAAATAGTTCGACGAGTATAATTATTTTAGTTGGACCGCGTTTTGTTTATTGTGGTGATCAATAATGCTTGCTTCAGACAAAAATGCCGTCTCGACGGCGAGTTTCCATCGGAGCATAGACAGATTAAAAACATTTTCCCACCACATGTTTCAACTAAAAAGTATTATTGAATATATAAAACTAATTAAGTTGACTTCATACGATAACTTAAGTTATTGTGGTCAAATAATCATTTAACATGGTATTAAAACCTTTGTGATCAAGTGATCGTGATTTCAAATCCTACCACCCACTTATTATTCAGCACAAGATAGAATGAGCCTGTGCAAGTTTCAAGCGCAAAAAGTTTTCACTTGAGAAGTGTGTTAGTGAATATATAAAACCAATTAAAACGACCTCATACAACCACTTAAGCTATTGTGATGAAACGATAACTTAACAAAAAAATCACGTATGCTTAACATAAAACATGTTACCACGGTAACAATTTTGTACATCTTTTTTTATGTTGTCTAGACAGATATCGTGTCTAGGAAGTAATGTACGTAGAATTGGAAGATAAACACTGATTTGTATATTGAAAGAAGAGGACAGTGAAGGAAGCTTGTGAATGAGCTCATAGAGCAAGTGTGAACTAATAATAGCCATTAAAAGTCTTTCATCAACATATCTACTAAGCAAGAAAAACCAGTTGCAGGGATAACTAGAGGCCATGATTTGATCAGTTAATATCTATTGTTATCCACTGCCAAGTGGCAACAGCCAGCCCAATTTTGTATATGTTACTAGAGTTCAAAATAGCTGTCAAGAAGGGAAAACATAAGAGAAAATAAATGGGATTAGACTTTTCTTGTTTGTCTGAGTATATTTCTAAGTTTCATCTACCTAACACTCTTTTAAGTGATCGTTTAATCACAATAGCTTAAGCTGTTGTGTGAGGCCAATTTAATTAATTTTATATATTCACTAACGCACCTCCTCAAGTGAAAGTCCTTTGGGCTTGAAACTTGCACAGTCTCACTTTACTTTGTGTTGAATATTAAGTGGGTGGTAAGATTTGAGCTCACGACCACTTGGTCACAAAGGCTCTGATATCATGTTAAGTGATCGTTTCACCACAATAGCTTAAGCTATTGTGTGAGGCCAACTTAATTAATTTTATATATTCACTAACAGACTCGATTGAGAGTGCCAAGACTCCACTGTATGCTGCTTTTTGTCATTCAGTGATTGTCTATTTATATATCATTTTTGTTCTTTTTTTATATACAGGTTGAAGAACAATGCAATATGTCTAGTTGTGTTCAACTAAAGCTTGGTATGTTCACATTGCAAACCTTCTGAGTTCCACAACAGATGGCATTAGTAGAATTATTAAGAAACCAATGTATCAACAAAAGAACTGTAAAATTAATTCACAATTACAAGCTATGGAACTTTGATTTATGTCAAGCAATATTGTGGTAACACGCTGACTTATACACAATTTCTCGAACACAAATCCTGTTTATATACGAGAAGCGATTAACAAGTTGCTATTGAGGTTAAATTGGCAAAATTTGAATCTCCTATTAGAACTTTGTTAAAGAGTTACATCGGTATAGGTTTTTAACCAAAGTTTATGAAAGCGAGATAAGACAATATGGTTAAGATTCTGTGTAGTTGCAATAGATTTACAGAACTTTCAGCGTAATTTTGTGAAAATGTTGATCATGGTACCAAGAAAAATAATAAGGAATAGAGCAAATCCTCTTATCAGAAGAAGTGTAACTAAATAAGGATCACATTTCCTAGATTTTCGGCTTGATTTTAAAGAGTAAGTCGATCTATATGCTGCACCTAGAGCACCTAAAACGTTACAGTCATTTATAATGATCAAAAGTGATTCTCTGATGGATCATTAGGTGAGTGGAACATATGAATATCACCCTCCTCCACCGGTTTGAACCTTACCTTCTTTGACTGGCAGATACTACTTTGCCGTCGACTAACTGATGGGACATCAATAGACGTAGGAATCGACGAAAAGTACTGGTCGGCCTCACGGTCTAGGATCACCAATGTCTCCAACGAGAAACTAGGTCTTCCTTCAAAGGACATGGAAGCTTTCTTATGAGCTGCTCTTCTGGAAGATGGGGGTATCTTTTTGGATGATCGCTTAAAAACACAAAGCTCACCATCGCTGATCGAGTCCTGTATCGACGTTGACGACGACCCAGGAGAGGACTTGCGCAAGTGATCCTCTAGAGTCATCAAATCCCTCACTTTCCAGTTCTTTCTCTGATCTGGTGATGCCCTTCTCATCACTTTTTTTCTACTCAGCTTATTTTTTGTCTTTGAAGATTTATCAGGAGACTGGATTAACTTGACAGTGGCAAACTTCTGACATAAAGTTATCTGATCATTCAAATCCCATTTCAACTTTCCATTAAAGCTTGAGCTTTTGCTGATTTTGGCCCCCATAACCGGACCTGCCAAGAGAGAGAGAAAAAAAAGGTGGCGAAGAGGATAGAATTTGAAGGAGCTTAGAGAAAGAGGGATGCAAAATAGGGTTTGATGAACTGTATAAATATCTTTTGGACGTAAAAGCCTAAGTGAAAGGATCAACATTTACAAGCACAACGTTATCCTAATTCATGGGGATTGTTATTTGTGAGAAACATCATTATAAATTAACCTTAACTATCATAATAATGCTGTAATTAACACCATTGCCTACAACATCGTATGAATACTTTTTTTTTCTTTTTAACTTTTTGGTTTAAGGATTAGTAAATAATTATAAAGAGGAATAGTCGGATGCCCGCTAAGTAACCAATGTTGTGATAAGACATTAGATTAAAGTGTACTTATCATAATCCGGCCAACTCTTGTGAAGATATCGAAGCTGGTTAGTTAAAACCGGTACTTTAGGACAGATAATAAGATAGGGAAGTTGATAATTTCGAGGAATTTAATTTGTCTCCGGTACATGCGGCTTGTGAAGTTGCTTATGGTTCAGAAGTTCGTTTTGCCGTCGATTGGATTATCCTTGAAAATAGACTTCGCTGACCAAGAATCTATGAACACTAATTGTTGTTTGAGACGGCATGTGCATGCAATGACTAAAAGTCATTTCATTTTTAGGTTGATGACATGATTAATCAAACTCAAGTAATTATCAATTACTGCTTCATTTTCTACAAGAATGTCAAAAATACAAGATTAGTTAATGACTCCGAAAAGATTCTGTATTGATTGAAAAAAAACCATTGAGAGATAAAAGTAGTAAATGAAAAGAAATAATATTAAATTAATAGTCTATATAATTTTTGGATTAAGTTAATGCAAATTAAATATTTAGTTGTTCTTTAAAGTTGTCAAAAAATCCATTGATCTCAAATTACCTATCTTAAACTGATTAGCATTTTCATTATAAATATGTAAATGTACTTAATTTATTAATTAATAATTTTTACTTATTATTTTCCAAATAATTAGAAATGTTTACTCACGGTTTCTTTTATAAACTCAAATATTATAAAATTGTTAATGAAAATCCTCTTATCTATTTATTAGTAGTACTACAAATATAGATATCCGGACATAATTAATCCTATTGATTGACCGGAAACTAATGATTATAATCTTTAGTTAATTAATTTGTCAAACTTTTAATGTAATTAATGCAAGATAGGCAGAAAATCCAAAAGAATGTAGGCCATGATTGAGAGAGATCATCTTGTTTGCTAACTTTCTTGTTCTAAGTATACGGCTATTGGAGGCATCTAACATTCATTGTTCTCTTTTAACAAGAAAACACTAAAAATGTTCACAATCCCAGCTCGTCACCTAACCAATTCTGATGGAATTTCTTGAAATTTTAGTTTTTGACAGTTTATCTCTACCACATAAAATAGAAGGAAGAAAACAAATGGAATTTCTTGATCATGTAGGTAGCAAGTGTGAAACATGCATCGCCTGATCTATATGTACGTAACTAGAAATTTGTTTGGAAGTTGAAATAGTTGATATAATGTTATCACATAGAATGATATCCTAACGTCTGAGCAGACAAAGTAAACAAGAGAATAGGATATAGTAATATATAAAAGTGAATGTTAAAATTTGATCATCACTCTAATAACCCCTTTCGAATTTCATGTATAATTATTTGAATGAGATTGTGTATTTATATCTTTCTTCCACTCTCCTCTTTTCTATTTTTCCATTTCACTTCTCTAAAAGTTACTATTCACAAAAATTCTTTTCTTCAGTTTCTTTATTCTTCACTATTGGCGACCATAATTGACCAACCATATATACCAATCAACTATTCTCTTCAAACTTGTCACAACCATAATCATTTTATCTCATAAAAATCATAACAAAAAAGAAGAAAAAAAATTAGAAAAAGACTCAAATCTTAGATTTGTTGCCTCCAGTGAGTGTTATCGACCACCACTACCTCCATTAGACTCCTCTTGATGTTAAGAGCCAAAGCCATATATCTCATCACTAGTCACTACTTGTATCGCCGCCAATTGACGAAAATATAGGTTAGGACTCAAATAATTTTTCTTCAATTCGTTGAGATTGGTCGAGAATTTGAGTTTCTTGCTATTATATAAAGTTGCTCTACTTATCAAAAGCTTTTAGTTGGTATAAAATAGTTAAATTCTCATGCTAAATTTTTTTTGTCATTAGAAGAATATTATCCAAACAGACATGTGATTAACACATAAAACCTTAAAGTTAAAGCCCTCAGATCACGCGTAATTCTAATTACTAGTAATAAAAATAAGTTCAAAATCTCACACAATAAATATCAACATGAACATGCATAAGTACAAACACAGTAAAGTACAATAATATTAACTTGTGTCCAAAAAAAAGAACTCTTAACACACTAAATCATATCATTGCAGACACTAGAGTATAAGTACAAGTGAAAACAAATGAAAAGCATATATTGAGTTAGATATATTGCAGCTTGTAAGACCGCAACATATACCCCAAAAGTATTATAGCATACCTAGGATGTATTAACAAGTAAACATAACAAATTAAGTGTATCTAAGTGTATTAAGAAACATAATGGTACTTAATGTAGAAGACATGGGTAAGTGAGTAATTTGTTCACTTTGACATGGGCATACATACTTAGAATTGAAATTTGTATAGGAATTTTTGATATGTTTGTTTGGATTTATGAATGTGATGTGAGGGGAATTAGTAGAAGAAGTATCCCATTTGCTTATGAAATATTGTTAGTTAAATGGGATATGTTTTTGTGTTACTCTTGCATGATAAGACCGAAGTTAGTTGATTTGGGATGTGTACCTCGTTGGATGGAAAGATTTCACTGAACAGATTTCTGTAATTTAGCCATATCTTGGACTGTAGACCTCCAAATTGGATAATTCTAATTTTAGATTAAACTAAAAAAATAGGTCTAAAACTTTGATTAAGGAATCAAAATTTGATTATGCCTATAAGATTTTTGAAATCTAGTTTGAAGTTGAGTTTTGGCTATTGTCCTTATTTTCGAACAACCAATAATTTTTTGGGTATAACTCCCAATTTGATTAACCAATTTGCATTAAATTTACGCCATTAGAAAATTAAGATATAAGGGAATGAAATTAATTGATAAGATCATAGGACAATGTGGGAATTAAAGTAAGAAGAAGGAATAATATGCAATTCTTCTAAAGTTAACACATGGGCCAATTGGATTAAAACATATGTGACAAATAAGATTATAGCCTGTGTGTGTCCAATAGAATTGCAACACATGGTCCAATAGAATTGCAACACATGGTCTAATAGAATTGAGCACATGGTCTAATAGAATTGTAACATGTGGTCCAATAGGATTGTAACACATGGTCCAATGGAATTAAAACATGTGTCTAAGAATAGAAAATTCATGAAAAGGTATATGGAAAGGGGAGATGGATAACACTTTGAGGGTTTAACTTTAGACTTTTCTCCTTTCCATTTCACCTTCTTTTTCCCATAATTTTTTCTTTTTCCCATCATTTTTCATGTAAGAAATCAAGTCAATCTTAGGTAGAAATCGAGGTAAAAGTTATGGATTTTCTCTTCACCTTCGCCTTTTCTTGCTTTGCTTATGAAGAACTGAAAATTTAAGGTTGGAAGTGGGATTGATATGTGTATTTGTGGTGTTTCTTGTTGGGTCCCACACCCCACCTTTCGGTGTTTGGGGGTTATACCCCGGCGTGTATTTGTGAGTTATACCACGGCACCATAACCTTAATCAGTATTGTCCTCTTTGGCCACGATTCGAACTCGTGACCTCAAGATTTTTTTGCTTTTGCAAGCACGCCTCTCACCATTGAGCATTGAGCTACTTGGCTCAATTG
>JAOSBM010000204.1:3295039-3312758 GCA_027568955.1 Erythroxylum tenue | reverse complement strand
CTTTGGCCACGATTCGAACTCGTGACCTCAAGATTTTTTTGCTTTTGCAAGCACGCCTCTCACCACTGAGCATTGAGCTACTTGGCTCAATGGTGAGAGGCGTGCTTGCAAAAGCAACAAAACCTTGAGGTCACGAGTTCGAATCGTGGCTAAAGAGGACAATACTGATTAAAGTTGTGGTGCCGTGGTATAACCCACAAACACACGCCAGGGTATAACCCCCAAACACCGAAAGGTGGGGTGTGGGGCCCAACATTAAAAGGCGCAGTTTGAGAGTCTAACAAAGTCAAAGTGGAAGGGAAGGCAAGGCATTAGAAGAATACTTTACCAATTTTAAGGTTTGGGACTACACTTAGTTTAACTCCTCTTTGTGTGTATGTTTGAGTGCATATAAAGATTCATTTGGATATGGATTTGTTGTTGGGATGATCGTTGGTGTTATTTTGGTGTTACTTTGCATGGAAATGGTTGTATATGAAAAGAGAGTATCATCTAGTGGAATTCTGTATTAAGTTTGTTTGAACCAGTTATATTATTTAAGTCATAACTTAGCCTAAAGACCTATAAATTAGGTTATTTCAGTTGCGTATAAAACCTATGACATAGAAATAATAATCTTTAGAAGAGACTCTGACTTAATTCTAGCTTTATGGCATTGGAAATTAGGATAAAAAATGGTGACCTGATGTTGTCCCTGTTTTGGAGAAGCTTGTGATATTTGGTTTACAACTCATGATTGGGAAGTTCAAATGGTCTAATTATTGGTGCTATAGAAACTAAAGACATAGGGAACAAATGTATAAAAGACCTAAAAACCTAATTCGAGCGTTTTCTATATGCATATTAAGGAACAATTGGAATTTGTCAAGTGATTTGCTTCTGGACTAATTTTTTTGCCTATTTTTAGACCATTATGGACTTAGCCTAAATTGCACTATTTTGAGTATGTTTTTGTTTCTAATTTTTACAAAATCTTATCCGAACCTTTTTGAATACATATGAAACTTTTCAAACATCTAAAAATAAATGAAATAGAACATATCATATATGAATTGGGTTATTGAACATTAGAATTTAAGATTGAGCATAATGCATTCCAAAGAAAACTTACATGTACATAAATGATTTATATGCATATTTATTGCTCATATATGTATAGTATGATTATGTAAGTGTGATTTTGACACACTTCTAATGGTGGTAGGTTATGACATGCATGTATGAACATAGATACAAATTTTATGACTTGAAATGTATATAATATGATTTTCCAATACATGAATTGTAAAATTGGCAAATGGTTAAAGGAAATGTTACAGTGTCTACTCTGTTGTCTTGGTGGTGGATAAATAGGCATGCATATAGGGTTATAGTGCAGTTACTATAGTTTGACATAAATGGTGTCTTCATTTTGAGACTATAATGTCTCCACAGTTTGATGCCTTCGGGTATCCACAGTTTGATACTTTTGAATATCCATGGTTTTGATATCTTTAGATATCCATAGCTCTGGTTATCCACACTCATGAGAATGTGCAAGCCTAAAAAAGAAAGTAAAGTAAATGATTATAAAAAAGAAATATAGCATGACAACATAAATAATTGGTATTGATGAGCATTTGCATTTGTATTGATAATTTGTATCAATGACCATTAAATATCAATGTTTGGCTTATAAATGTACATTTTTGGTATATGGATAATATGTTGAAGCATATTTGCATTATGTACTTTGCTTAAGTATGCCATCATTATTCACATGAGCGTTAAATATCAATGTTTGGTTTATGAATGTGAATTTATGGTATGTGAGTTGTGATATTTCTGAATGTGTGTGCTTGGTTGATGACTGCTATGAGTGGTCATCCAAACTAAGTGTTTTTCCTATTAAGCTTTCAAGCTTAACATAGGCATTAATCTACATATGTCCAAATCATAGGAGTGATGTAGAGGAAACATCTACAGAGCTAGGAGTAAAAGTACCTTTGGAATGTGTTTTGGTTTAAGATGATTATAAATGTAAAAGAGTAAAGGAAATTGTATGTTTTCTTTTTGGATTATCATGCAAATATAAAGATGTAATACTACTTTTAAATGATAATGTTAAGTGAAGTGAAATTTTGTAATGTGTATATGTATAACATTGAATAGAAATGTATGTCATGAATGTATATAGAGGAAATTTGTTGCCATGTATGTGGGTGGTTATAGATTCTGTATAGGGGTGTTATACAGGAATGCGGAGTCATCGCTGCGAAGTTGGTATTAGCTAACCTAAAAACTAAAGTTGAGGGGAGACAAGCCTCATTGAGTAAGTTCATATCACCCTATAACACCCAATGATATGCTCGTATAATAAACAATTTATATTAGTATAAACACACATATATGATGTATAACAATTCACATGCAATCCACAATAAATCTTACAAATGGAATATCTACAAGATCCTAGTCTCTAAGGATAAATACTCATAATACTACATCTCGAATGGCTACAGAGAGTTAAGCATCCCTAATGGTTCAGCCATATAGTTATACTAATATACTCGTAAGGCTCTCTTAGTCCATAGGAATTGTAAGAAGCTAAACATCACCAATAGACCATCTCTCTCTTAATATGTCCAAAGTCACAATCACATCAATAATATACATATCAAACAAGGATTCGATTGGGAGCCAAACATCAACTAGGATCGGTCCGTATCATATCTCAATATCATATAACAATTATCTCTCATAATTAAACTAGTGCACATCTGATCTTGATGTATGCCCATCAAGTGACACATTCTACATATTTTTCCTCCTCTACAATCACAATCAAACACATTAAAGCATAATCTAAATATGAATCATGCAATTTCACAGAACAAGCACCCAGTCATATGAAGACCATCATAAATGTATGTCGTATGTCATAGGTACCCAAACTTGTATACATATACTTAGATATCAAGGTAATATTCGCATAGGCATCACAATAACGGTTACATAAACTACATATGTACACATATATACTTGTAGGTACTTATATATATGTACACGTATATACTTGTAGGTACTTATATATATGTACACATATATGCTTGCAGGTACTTATATATATGTATATATATCATGTCATATCATATCCATATGCATATGCATAAGAAAAGGGGCATCTATCCTAGCTTAATACGTCATTGTTCAGACCAGTATAGAACCATATTCAATAGCTAGTGGCGAACTCAAACCTCTACCATCATTAGTGCAGGTAGACCTCCTATTGACACTTGGGAGAAAATGAAGAAGGTGTTAACTGACCAGTTCCTCCCCAACAACACTTCATTAACTGACCGGTTCCTCCCTAATAACACTTCATGACTCACAAGAGAAGCTTTGAAGCGTTTAAAGCAAGATGACTTAGTGCAGGAGTATGTGAGAAAATTCACATCTTTGATATTAGATGTGTATAACATGTCTGAGGAAGATAAGTTGTTCAATTTTACAAGTGGCTTGTAAGGTTGAGCACAAATGAGGCTTTAGAGGTAGAAAGTAAAAAACCTCCCTAGCGCAATAGTGGCTGTGGATTCCTTAGTGAATCTCCATATGCTATTACTAACTCAAACGAGTAATGAGGGAAAAAAGAACGGTGGAATACATAATAGCTCGAAGAAAGGAAAAGAGAAGGTATGTGAATCTTCTCAATGTAAGTTCAAGAAACAAATAAAATGAGATATTGTTTGCTTCATTTATGAAAGGCTGCCCTTTGCTTATGAATGCCCAAAATGGAAGGTAGGTAAGGAGCAAATGAATTCTATGGTTGCAAAGATCAAGGAGAAGGAGAGGATGACTCAACAGAAGAAGTCTAACTCAATAATTATGCTTTATTGGGCGCAATAAGTCTTGTGAAGGAGCGTTCGAACAAAAGCAAAGATAAACTTGATAAAGAGGAAATATGCTACGTAGGAGATCTGCTGATGACTAAGTTGTCTTCAGGAGAACCACATTTGGATGAGTGTCCACAGATTATTTCGACGAGGATGTTGAGTTCTTCTAATGGGGTGGTTTGTTAGACCTTTACGTCCTGTTAGTGGAATTGTTTAGGTACTGGTGAGCCTTGACAATGTTACTTGAGATGATGAAATAAGAAAAGACTTACGAGTAAGCAAGGAAAATGGGCATTGTCAATAAGTTGACATGCATTGGTGCATATTGGCAAAAATCTTTGATAAGATGCAAGATTTATATGTGAGACTAAAAGTTAACTAGAAACGGACATTGAATCGAAGGTTAGCTAGATCATAAACATGACGGAGACATGCAAAAGAACCAAGGTAACTTAACCAAATAAGATAAAGCATGGTTCAAGCTTCAATTAGCTTTGATGGAAGATGTGGCGTTGATTGGCTTGGATAAGACAAGTTAGACTTGCCTACGACGTCTTTGGTGGGACTAAGGATGAAATGATACTCAAATGATGGACCATTGATGAATGGATTAAACCATGGGTGCACATTGGTCAGACCATGTGTCAATTGGCTCGAAACTTGGCTACTTTCACCTTTAGATGAAGATCATAGGTGATGTGGCAAAGTTAGTGGGAGGACATGACAAAGAATATGGATGAAGTGTCTTGTCTTCAATTATCAAATGTTTTTTTTCCACTTAGAAGTGGGATAGTGATAAGATATGTAAACCACCCACTAAAGTAGTGTCTAAAATAGTTAGAGATGTCAACCACCAACTAAGTTAATGACTTAGTAGCCTTATGCCTAATTTCTTATATTCTTGCCCAACAAGTATCCAAAAGCCTATAAATAACTTATTTAAGCAAAGGCTTCATTCAATTAGAGAGCGATGAAGCTTTTGTATCCTTTGTATCAATTGAAAGTAATATAAAGGTTGGCAATTTTATTGTAAAGCTTTGTGCATCTTTCCCTTCTTCTTGTTATCTGTTTTATTGTGTTGGCTAAGTAAAATTCGTCGATCTACTTTAGCCTTTGTGGGAAACACCTTAAACATAAGGAATTTGGTAAGGTCGAGTTGAATTGCGAAAGTTTAACTACTATACTTAGACTTTGACTTATTTTGTGCGCAAACTTGAATTCCTTACAAAGTTTTTGTAACATCATCCATCTAGCTATCTACAACATCTATTTTCAAATATCTCATGTCTTAATTTCTCATCTCCTCTCTTTGAGGCTTGAATTCACATTGAAATAGTGAGAAATGAAATGAATTAAACAAGACGCTTAATTTGAAGAAATATGGAAACTTATCCATAGAAAAAATTTAAAGTTAATTGAATATAATAATATTATTAATAGAATGTCTAATACAATGTTTATGAGACTTATTTATAAACTTGGAAAAAGAATTCTAACTCAAAATAAAATAGACAATTAAGTGCAAATAAACGCTTATAAAAATAGAATAAAAAATTATAGAAATAAAAATTTAAAATATATAAGAAACTTACAGAAATAATGTCAAATGCCAAAAATTTGATCAGCGCGGTTAATCCATGCCCAACGCTTCATTTTTGCTCACCATTAACATTTAGTTGATTGGACTTTCAATACATATAGAAAAAGCTACACACAGCCCGCACGGGTAGCTTAGTTGGCCAACTAGCAGGGTCAATTGGAACAAGGTCCTAGGTTCGATTCCTGGTAACGGGGGGAGTGGACCGCTCTGCTAGGGGGCTGATCAAGATCATACCGTGATTCAATCCTCCAGCGGTGGTCGGTCCTGCGACTAGGAGCCCTTGGGATTGGGGATTCAACCTTTTGGAACAAGAAAAAGCTACACACAATTTCTACAATTTGGTAGTCTTCCACCTTTTGGGATAGGACAAAAGGTTTATATTTAATTTCGAATTTAAGTTTGAATGGTTTAAAATTTGATAGAGTTTAAGATAAATTTAATTAATTTCTTCAAAAAAAAGAAGAAGATCAATTTAATTATTTTTAATTTAAAAAAATATTTTATTTAATATATTCAAAATTTAAATTAAACTAAATTGAAAAATCTGATCTTAAATTTAACCTAAAAATTTAAATATAAAATATAAAATCAACCTATTTTTTAATAAAATCAAAACCATTAAATTTAATTAGATCAGGTCTCTAATCCTACAGCTAATAATTTATTTTTAATCAGTAACTGGAAAAAGCACCTTCAGGCCCACAAATGTTGAGATCAACTTAAGTTTCACGCATATATGTTTATTCCAAGCATCTTTCTCTGTCAATCCCCAGTGAATCCGTACAACCTTAGTCTAAAAGGTGGAAACACGTGGGAAAAGGTTTCTTCTTTTTTTTGGCTTGTCCTTGTCTCACGTGAATCCGTACAGCCTTAGTCTAAAAGCTAGAAACATGGGAGAAAAGGTTTCATCTTTTTTTTGGCTTGTACTTGTCTTACTTTCTTTTTCAACTATTTCTCCTGGTTTCCAGGTGAATAAGAACATATCCTACTAGCCAACCATATTGCCGACTTTATATGTATCTTCTACGCGCTCTATGAATGAAAATCATAGTGGAAATCACGAGGGGTGGTGTGGTGATAGCTCACCTCTGCCTCTTAACCATGAGGTTGGGAGTTCGACTCTCATTCATGAGAATGGAACGTTCCTCGTAGCTAACCATTTACCGTTTAGTGCGAGATCTCGTGGCGAGTCCGGATTAGTCGAACACCCACGTGGTGCCGGAAATCGGATTGTTTACACCAAAAAAAAAAAATCATAGTGGATATATTGAAAGTGAAACGTTCAGACATTTCATTGTTGGTAAGAACACTAGCGGCCATTCCTCTTGCTGGTTTTGGGACCCAACCCTTGTGACACTATTCTCTCTGTAGGATATGAACAAGATGCGATTTGTGCCAAAAGTTACAATCTTTTATTTATTGATAGAAAAGATTGCACCATAATGCCTAACATGCATTGGCAATTCGCAGCACTTTATATACGAGAAAAAAAATGTTCAAGAAAAGTCAATGCTTTACTTTTCTATGAATACGCTTTAACTTTTTAACATAGATTGCAGTTGCATGGAAAGTGGGACAAGAACCCTTTTAATTCTGTTGCTTGACTTTGATTGACTTGTTTGGCTTCCTCGTATTTTCTATAGGAGCTTATGACATGGTAAATCATGTCATGAAAAATCAGTTCTTCCTATAGGAGCGATTCCAGTAAGTTTCCCAACACTTCTTCAGAAATTAAAATCCCACATTCACGCACCTATGACACAATAACCAACTTTCCATCAACTTCATCTCTTCTTATGTGTGTATAGAGTGATCTAACTAGCTCATCACATACTGCCTCATCTAATTTCAAAAAATGTTTCCAACCAATGGCAACAAAGTAAGGAGTGATAAGTATACCTATTTTATCAAACATCATGGGAGGCAAGATCCGCCCAGTAACTACCTTTCTTTTCTTGTACTATATTTTATAGCAAACTTTAGCTTTCATTGATTGAAACATTTTTTGTGGTGCTGATATCTTTCCTTTTTATGCAGTTATCTTTATTTTCTTTGTTCTTTTTTCTTTAGGAATCATCTCTTCATAAAACAACTCATTTCTACCAATGGGTTTCATAATAGTATCCTCAGGCGCTTTTTCTTTCTTTATTTCTTCCCTTTTACTTTTTTCTAGATTCTTCTTCCTCTTCCTTTTCACATCAGGTGTTTCTTCTTGTTCAGAAATTTTCTCGGCTTGCTTTATAAGACTTCCTCTGGTCCATGGTAGTCTGATCAACTGAGCAAGTTCTTCATCTAAATCATTGTCATTCGTAATCCAGTGCACTTCAGACACTTTCTTATCTTTAGGACCGGGTGTTTATGATACTTGGGGCTTAGAGGAGATATGTTTAATAACACGAGCTTCACCATGGCTATCAGTAGAAGTTGGGATTTTATTTTGTCCTTTTGATTTGATTTGTGCCATTGTAAGAACGATTGGTTAGGTTTAGATGTTTTGAGATGAAAAAACGAAGAGTCAAGCAGTTAGAAAGTAAAGAGTAAAGAGCGGTGCTTCAAAGAGCAATGAAGATGAACAGAATAGCAAAGCTTGCTTAAGGAATACTAAACGATTTTTAAGCGTTGATTTCGTGAGAAAATGAACGATCGGATGCTAATATAGGAAGTGTGATCGTCTACGTATCTTCTATCAGTCCTATATAGCCGCTTGTCAGAACTACACGCGCGTTTAGAAAGATGAAATGACTTTAAAAGGAAACTACCTTTTTAGGACACATGTAATTTGCTCTAATAGACTAAGAGGAGCCCTCTAAACTAAGAAGGACCTTCTAGACTAAAAAGAGCCTTCTATTTAACACGTTTGACCTGTAAGAGCTAAAAAGATATATCCTAATATGAACCTTCCTTGCAGAAGGAGCTTGTTAATACTTGCAAACATGAGTGGCATAACATCTTTAAACACAATTAAATGTCAGATAATTTGCACATACGTACCAAGCTCTTTTTTTAAAGAACATAATCTATCTTCTGATAGTGACTTAGTGAAGATATTAGCTACTAGATTGTCAGTATTAACATGCATAAGGTTAATGGTTCCTTCTAAAATATGATTTCGAAGAAAATGATGCTTGACTCAGCCAATTTAATTTCTTCCTGCAGTTTTAACCTGTAAATTCTCATAATATGGTTTCAATCAGTGTCCATTAACTTTAAACACTTTAAAAGTGTCGAAACTCTGAATTTCAATTGCAACATGTGAGAAAACATTAGTAACAACAAATGGACCTATCCAGCGTGATCATAATTTACCAGGAAAGAGCTTTAGTTTAGAGTGATAAAGAAGGACCTTTTGACGTATGAAAAATTCTTTTCTAGTTAAGATTTTGTCGTGAAAGGTCTTAATCTTTTCTTTATAGATTTTAGCACTCTCATAAGCATCATTACGTATCTCTTGCAACTTTTGCAATTGTAATTTTCGATTAATTCCAACCTCAGTTAAATCCAAATTGTATTGTTTAACAACCCAGTAAGCAGTGACGGAGTCAGGAATTTAAGAGAGGGGAGTCCAAATATTTAATTTTTTAAATTTTGGGAGGCCCAATGTACCACTAACCTCTAAATAACCTCGTACTAATATATATATATATATATATATATATATATACATGTATATATATATATATATAATTATTTAATAATCTTGGGGGTAGGGGGCCCAATGCACCACTGAGCCCCACCTACCTCCGTTCCTGCCAGTAAGCCTTATGTTCCAATTTTACAGGAAAATGATAAGGTTTTCCGAATACTAACATGTATGGCGACATACCAATAGGAGTTCTATATGCTGTCATGTATGTCCATAGCGCGTCATCTAAACACAAACTCCAATCTTTCCTGTTAGGATTAACCACTTTCTCCAAAATTGATTTGATTTTCTTGTTAGAAACTTCGGCTTGTCCACTTTTCTGGGGATGGTATGCTGTTGAAGTTCGGTATATAACATCATATTTCTTCAGTAAAGCCTCAATAATTCGGTTGTAAAAATAAGTTCTATGGTCACTGATTATTGCTTTAGGCACACCAAACTTGACAAAAATATGAGACTTAACAAAATCGACAACAACTTTAGCTTTATCAGTATGAGTAGCTTTAGCTTCAACCCATTTTGAAACATAATTCACAGCAACGAGAATATATGTCTTACCAAAAGAGGAAGAAAGATGGCCCATAAAATCAATTCCCCATACATTAAAATTTTCACATACCAGGATATTCATGAAAGACATTTGGTCTTTTGGTCTTGAACCACCTGTTCTTTGACATCGACTACAAGACTTGCAAAATATATAAACATCATAAAATAAGCCAAAACAAACCACATTCAAGCACCTTAAAGGTTTTCCTTCTGGGACCAAAGTGTCCACCATACGCAAAAGAATGGCAAAACTTCAATATATAAAGGATTTCATCATCAGATACACATCGCTGAATAATTTGTTCAGAATAATATTTCCACATATGTGGCTTATCCCATGCATAATATTTAGCTTCTCTTTTGATTTTATCTTTTTCAGCTCGTGATAAAGTACTGGGTAAAGAATTGGTAATCATAAAATTAACTATATCAGTATACCAAAGTGTTACCTATTGGGTGGCAAATAAATGTTCATCTGGAAATTTATCTTTTAGGTTGCCTGAAGTTGTGTATAGATGGATACGATTAAGATAATCTATAACTAGATGTTTAGTTCCCTTTTTGTCGTGTATCTTCACATCAAATTCTTGCAGTAGTAGAATCCAAAGAATAAGACGTGGCTTTGCTTCCTTTTTGGAAAACAAATACTCAACGCGACATGATCTGAATAAACTATGACATGTGTGCCCATTAGATATGAATGAAACTTCTCTAGCCTAAAAAAACTACCAATAATTCTTTTTTTTGTTGTTAAATAGTTTTTCTGGGCATCGTTTAACATCATGGAAGCATAGTAAATCACATACGGTGCTTTGTTCATCCTTTGCCCCAGAACAACTCTTAACGCATAGTCACTTGCATCGCACATTATCTGAAATGAGAGACTCCAATATGAGGGCTGGATTATTGGAGCAAAAATTAATTTCTCTTTTAATTCATCGAATGCTTTCCTACATGCTTCTTCAATCTTGAACTCCGCATCTTTTTGAAGTAACTTGCATAAGGTTGAGTGGTCTTCGAAAAGTCTTTGATAAAGCATCGATAGACACCTGCATGTCTAAGACAAGAACGAACTTTCCGTACACTAACGGGGTAAGGAAGAGATTTAATAATTTCTATCTTAGCCTTATCAACCTCAATTCCTCTAGAAGATACTATATGGCCTAAGATTATCCTTTGATCAACCATAAAATGATATTTTTCATAATTTAGAATCAAGTTATTTTCAATGCAACGTTTCAAAACTTTTTCAAGGTTAATCAAGCAAGTATCAAAAGACTCACCATAAACTATAAAGTCATCCATAAAAACTTCAATACAGTTATCCACATAATCAGAGAAAATACTTACCATACACCTTTAGAACATGACGGGTCTGTTACATAGTCCAAATGGCATTCTTCGATACGTAAAGGTACCAAAAGAACATGTGAAAGTTGTTTTGTCTTGGTCCTCTGGTGCAACAGAAATTTGGTAATAACCTGAATAACTATCTAAACAACAATAATGATTTTCCTTGCAAGTTTTTCAAACATCTGGTCAATAAAAGGAAGTAGAAAATGATCTTTACGAGTAACAGAATTTAACTTCCTATAATATATACAAACCCTCCACCAATTTTGCACACCAGTGGGTACCAATTCACCTAAAGTGTTCTCCACTACAGTTACTTCAGTTTTCTTAGGAACCACCTGTACCGGACTTACTCATTTACTGTCTAAAATTAGATAGATTATCCCAGTGTCGAGGAGCTTCAGAATCTCCTTCTTGACTACCTCCATCATTGGTGGGTTCAATCTTCGTTGAGGCTGTCTTATTTCCTTAGCTCCATCTTCCAACAGAATTCGGTGCATACAAATTTATGAGCTAATCCCCTTCAAATCAGCCACAATCCATCCAAAAGCATCTTTGTAATTTTTCAACATACCCAATAATTGTGTTTCCTGCAAAGATGTTAGTCTGCTCAAAATAATAACAGGAAGAGTTTCATGCTCACCTAAAGACACATATGTCAAGTTACCTGGAAGAGACTTCAACTCCAATTTTGTTGGTTGTATAAGAGATGGCAAAAACTTCGAATTATTTCTAGTTTGCTCTAAAAAACATACCTGTTCCTCTAAGTATTTGCTCCGATCTAAAATCTGGATAGTGGTATCCAGCTCATCAGGAATGGCAAGATAATTGGCTAGTATTTTTCCTTCCTAAATATCCATGCTATTTTTCAATGCAGTCTATAATTTATTTGGTCTATCTAAACAAAATTTTTCTTGCACTAAAGTATCAAGAAAACTCACAGAAACAAAAGATTAATCATTATTAGGAAATTTCAAGGCATCATAAATATTGAACTTAATCACATCACCATCAAACTCCATAGTTAAAGACCCACCACAGACATCAATTTTTGTTCTAGAGGTTTTCAAAAGTGGTCTTCCCAATAAAATTGGGACTGAAGTGGATGAATCTTCATTACCCATCTGTAAGATATAAAAATCAGCAAGAAAAATCATATTATCAACTTGAACTAAGACATCCTCAAGAACACCCTTAAGATAAGCATTAGATCAATCAGCAAGTTGGATTATGACACCAGTTTCTTTCAAAGGCCCTATATTCAAAGATTCATAAATACATTGAGGCATAACATTAATCGATGCACCTAAATCCAACAATGCTTTCTCAATTTTCAGATTACCTATTTTACAAGGGATTATAAACATACCCGGATCTGGACACTTAGGAGTTAACTTCTTTTGAAGCACAACAGAAACATTCTCACCCAATCAAACCTTTTCATTGCCACTTAACTTTCTCTTTGAGGAACAGAGTTCCATAAGAAATTTAGTATAACAAGAAATTTGTTGAATAGCATCAAGTAAAGGAATATTGACATGTACCTTATGAAAAGTTTCCAAATTTTCTTTCTCTTGCTCCTCCTTCTTTTACTTGGCAAAATGACTAGGAAAAGGAGTTTGTACACTAAACTTAGGCATGACAACGCAAGAATCACCCTCCTTTTTCTCTTGTAACTACTTTGGTCAACATCTCGCTTAGAAACCTTTGGGGTAGGTTCCTTAACTCTTTACCACTTCAAAGTGTCATAGCACAAGCACTCTTCTTTGGATTCACCTCAGGTTGAGAAGGGAGCTTTCCTGAATTTTGTGCCTCCAACCTATTGATGGCAGTCGCCATTTTGGCTCATTTGAGTCTCAATATTCTGTATGCTAGCTTGCTTATCTTGCTGAAATTTCATGGTATTCTGTTGAAAGTTCATAATATTCATGGCCAATGTCTTGACTAGCATCCAAGGAACTATATTCACTAGAACTTTGTCCCATTTATTGTTGCTGTCTAGGAATATAAGGCTATTTATATGACTGAAAATTAGAACTTACTTATTGTCCCTTATTATTTCCATAACGGAGGTTCGGATGATCTCGCCAACCCGGATTATATGTATTTGAAAACGATTCATACTTCCTTGGAGGTTGTCCCAAATAACTACCTATTGAACAAATACCACAAGTCTTAACTTCCTCTTTTCTAGATACCGCAATTTGACGCACCAAAGAAGTTAAATAATCTAATCTTCTTTTCAACGACGAAACTCCCATCTCATTAACATGTCTTGAACCATAATCATTCTGAGCTCTAAATTGTTAAGAGTTAGAATCCATAATTGAGATCAAATCCCATGCAGCTGTTGGTGTTTTATCAACTAGAGCTCCTCCACTTGCAGCATCTATCATACTCCTCTTAGTCAGTAAAAGACCTTCATAAACATATTGAATCAACAGTTGAATACTGCTTTGACGATGGGGGCAACTTGCACACAACTTTTTAAATCTCTCCCAATATTCATATAATGATTCCCTGGTGTTTTTTCGGATGCCACATATTTCTTTCTGATATTGGCAGCCCTGGAAGTTGGAAAAAAAAACTTCTCTGGAAATAGCTTCTTCATCTCTGCCTATGTTGTAATACTTCCAGTAGGTAAATAATATAACCAATCTTGGGCATCATCCTTCAAAGAAAAGGGAAAATCCCTCAATTTTATTTGCTCTTCAGTGACATTAGTAGGCTTCATCCTCATGCAAACAACATCAAACTCTTTCAAGTGCTTATAAGAATCTTCTCCCAATGTTTCTCGAAAAATAGGTAATAAATGATTTAATCCCAACTTCAACTCAAAAGTGTTATTATTTGGAAAATTACTGCAGTGAGGCTGATGATCCTCAACTGGAGCAGCCAGTTGACGTAAAGTGTGATTTGCAGTCATGTTCCTTTCTCTCTGTCGTTCTTCTCTTAGTACTTATTGTCTTTCTTTCGTATGCTTTCTTAATGCCTTTGCTATTTTCTCAATTTCAGGATTGTACTGCAAACTTTTAGAATGATTCAAATGTGTAATGTGCATAAACCGTCAAAAATTTCCTGTTAACGGTACCAAAATTTGGTGAATGTTGTTGTCTGCAACCAAATATAAAAAGAAACCAACTTCCTACAACACAAATTAATGTAGTAGTAGAAAGTACGGATCATTCCCACAAGCAATTCAGACATTAGTAGTTACGTAATAAAAAGGGAAATTTTTAATTATGAATTAAACAGAATTTAATTGGACTATGAAATTGAAAATTAACTAATAGCAAAACAATGAGAATTTAACAATTAATAGGAATAAATCTTGGTTTCCAGTCTCCTTCATTATTGAACTTGCATTGATCATCGACACTAAAAATAATCAATTTATTAGTTAAGCATTCGTCGTGGCAAATTTCTTTACCTGTTTGCTCTTATATTTAGTTAACCGAAACATATGTTTGAATTAACCCTTATTAATCAATAACCTAGATATGATCTCAGATTTAATTAATTAATAGCTTTATGAATCAAGAAAATCGACAAACTAGACAACATATATACGATGTATATTTAGCCTAGACAATTATTTTTCCTAGAATCATGTCCCTAACGTAGTAGACAAAAATCCTAGTAGATAATTTTGATTAAAAGAATTGAATGTCAACCTATTTAATCTAGCAATTGATTGAATAAAATCGCAAAATAGTTGCGCACCTAGCTGCAAAATCAAACAATCAAATAATAACCCAGAAAAATAATTAATATTTGAATAATAAATTGATTCAAATAAAGAAAGAAAGTCTCACAACATTCAGAGTTCAATAACTAGTATTTCGTAAACCAAGAAATAAGAGTTTAGTTACCCATCATCACAATTTTTCCCAACTATTTGGGACTATTCACGTTTGGGGCTTTCTTGATTTTCTTCTTTGTTTCCTGTCTAAGCATCGTCCTTGTTGCTTGAATTTTCTCTTTTTCTGTTGGGCGTTATTCTCCTCTATGGACATGTTCTTCTCCTTTTTTCGTTTCTTGAGCTGCCACCCCTCTCTCTTCTGTGATACAGTACTGTTGTGTTGATGTGACAAATAAACTTCGTTGGTCCACTCTCACTGCTATCTTCTGGTTTTTTAAAACATACGCTGATACTGTGTGTTTTTAAGTAAAACGCATGGGTTGCATTTAATGCGTTAAATGCACTGTTATTGACTGTCATATAGGTATCACTGCACAAGGCGATGTCTAGTTAGGTTCAACACTTGGTTCAACTCTTTTTGTCCCAAAATATTCATAGTTCTTTCTATTTGGTTCCAAAATATATCTTGTCATAAAACAAGATTTAATTTTCATTAAGTATATCTTCAAACCTTAAAAAAACAAAGAAAATTATCACACAACAAGATAGAAAATAAAGATACTAACAATTTGTCATCTCCGTCTACATGCAACTTAGTGTCACTTTCATCATCATTTAATGGATTTGATTCATTAGTTGATTTTGGTGTCATTGCAAGACTGTATAAGGATCCGTCATCTCGCCTGAGCTTGGCTTAATGAATCATCAAGTTTCCTCTCAGCCAGTTGAGTGAGATAGTGTCGAGATCCTTCGCAGTTTTTAAAGCTGTCACTTTAGGTCTCTATTCCTTAGGTAATGATCTTAGAATCTTTGCTACAAGCTCATTATTGGGATATATCTTGCTCAAGGTTTTCAAGGCAGTGATGATGTTGTTGAACCGTCTGAAGAATTCATCTATTATTTCTCCCTGTTTCATTCAAATAGTTTTGTATTGATGCACTTACCTCATTCGTTCCTTCAAAAGTTACTTGAAGTTTATCCCATATTTCCTTTACTGTAGAGTAGTAAGATATCTTTTTCATATTCTTCTGGAGATAGTGCACAGATTAGATGATGTTTTGCTTTAGTGTTTAGCTATGTGTTTCTTCTGTCGGCATCAGTCCACACTTCTACGTTATTAGTAGTGGGAAGCGTAGCTCCAACTTTAATAGCTTGCCAGACTTTGATATCTGCAGATTAAAGATAAATGGTCATTATTTCTTTCCAATAGAAATAGTTGTTTCCATTGAAGTAAGGAGGCTTTAATACGGATTGTCCTTCAAGGCTTCTCAAATTGTTTACCATGATCTATCACCTACTGTAAAACATAATAAATGTGAAACCTTGCTTTGATATCAAATGATAAAGCAAACACTCGCAAGACAGGGTGAATTGTATACTTAAAATTGTTTTAATTACTTTCAATTCGAATAAACAACATGAGCCTGTCAATATTTAAAACAATAAAAGCCTATTATACGATAGGAGCCTGTTTAAACAATAGGAGCTTGTTAATCAATAAAATCTTTTTAAAACAGTTTAAAGTAGAAGGCGCTTGTTAAAATGAAAAGAACCTCTTGCAAGTTGAAAACAAAAGGAGCTCATTATAAAAATGAAGGAACCTCTCCTAAAATGAAAACACAAACAATATAACGCAAAAATTTAAAAATTAAGAGGAGAGAGAGAATGACATAGTCAATTTATACTAGTTCAGCTTACAACCCAAGCTTATGTTCGATCCTTAAGTATCCAACTTTAGTGTTTTACTATAAAAATCCAAGTAGTAATTTGACGAGCCTCTTCAAGCTCACAAGTGAATATTTTTTAAGATTCTTCAACCTTCCACATTAGTAGTATTTAACTAACCTCTACAATCTCTCAACAAATGAAAATAAAATTTGCTCGATATGAGCTTCAATGATCTCTCTCAAAATTAATTTTTACTTTCTAAAGCACAAAAAATTTGATAATGATATAGCTTTCAAAGGTATTGATTGCTATGAACATATTTCGATAACTTGACTTGTTTAACTTCTTCTCTCCTATCTTGCAACTCCATTAGCTCTTCCTTAAATAAACATTTTTCTTCAACTAGCCACTGTTTTAATTTAATTTTGAGTTGACTTTGTCTTCAGCAAATCTTTAATATTGTCTCTGTTGGAATCTTCCCATTTCTAGACGTTAGAAATATATCACAGAGTTGATTGTTGAAAATTTTAATTAGTAGAATCCTTTCAGATAAATAAGATAAGTTCATAAAGGAAAGTTTCTGCTAGAAAGAAAACATTATCTTATGATTTTATTCCTTTTGAGAAATATATCGTTGCATATACAAAGAAATAAATCTAATTTGAATTTTGAAATATTATATAGTTATCATCAAAATCATTAATAACAATTTTTGAGCTAAAACAATTTGCTGGAGCTTTAATTCCCAAGGTATGTTCACGAATCACACTTGTCATCGACTTTGCAGAGATGTTGGAATGGAGGTGCTGTGGTATAAACTCATCTGGTCTAAATCTCTAAATCCCAAAGCAGCAGTTATTGCTTGGCTAGCTATCAAGAACCGTTTGAGGACTAAGCGTCGGTGGTTTCAGCTGACCAACACAATGTGTGTATTATGTCATAATGCTGATGAGGATCGGAATCATTTGTTCTTTGATTGTGCTTTTTCCAAATCCATTTGGAGAGTAGACTTTAACATATGTTGGAAATAACTAACCCGACTTACGAATGGGAGCTTACTTTGAACCGGTTCATTACCTACTCTTCTATGGGTACTGGTCGGGTCGGCCAGGCTGGGCCTAGGTTCGGTCATACCACCTTGTGGGCCGATCGGTCCATTTTATTAAAGATGT
>JAOSBM010000204.1:3280776-3294147 GCA_027568955.1 Erythroxylum tenue | reverse complement strand
ATGTATTGTCAACGTTGTATATCTGAAGAAGAAAAGGAGAGTAAAGAGGAGATCAAGTTGGAAGAAACAAAAAAAAAATGAAGAGGAGAATACTGATGTCCAAGATATCAAGGAAAACAATAGTTGGTTGAAATATATTTTTCAGGCCTTGTTTGGAAGCAAGAGCAATGAAAAGCAGAAGGTTTCGGCTTCAGGGCAAGAACGGCAAACAGTAGAGAAGGAAGATGTAAAGGGCAATTGCTTGAACAAGGAAAACAAGGGACTGAAGGTTTCTGCTTCAGGGCAAGAACGGCAAACAGCAGAGAAGGAAGATGTAAAGGGAAATTGCTTGAACAAGTAAAACAAGGGACAAAAGGAAAAGTCTGATGAACGCCTTACATTTGAGATGTTTTTGAAACAGCAATTTAAAATTCTGAGTGTAAGATTGGAGTTTTGTGTTGTAAATTTGTCTACACACTTGCCAACATCCATTATTTCGTTAGAGGAGGTGAAAAACATGAACAGAGCACTTGATTTGCTCAAATCTTTACGCACTTCTTTGTGTAGTCCCGGTGTTTCTGACGAATATCTTAAGCAGGCTTTTTACGGTTTGGAAAGTGAAGGAAACAACATTAGCAGTGTTTCTCTCATGCGTAACAAAATAAGGGATTGTCTTCATATTCTACAATCGCTTCCTCGAGTATTCAGGGTTCCAAATATTGGAGACAAATATGTTTTCAGGAATTTTTGCTTGCAAGAAGCACGTCTAATTTTCTGCACTGCTTCAAGCTCTGTCAAGTTACATGCAGAAGGAATGAGACCGGTGGAGTTATTAGTTATTGATGAAGCTGTTCAACTTAAAGAATGTGAATCAACCATTCCCTTGCAACTTTCTGGTCTCCAGCATGCTATTCTTGTAGGTGATGAACACCAAATGCCATCCATGGTTCAAAGCAAGGTAATTAGTTCCGTCTTCTTGCGACTTTCTTAATTTGAAAAGCTTGTTTGCTTTCATTTGGATTCCTAATTCATTTGCTACATATGATTACCAGATTTCTGAAAGGGCTGAATTTGGGAGAAGTTTATTTGAGAGACTAACCTTACTAGGACACAAAAAGCACCTCTTGAACGTGCAGTATCGGATGCATCCATCAATAAGCTTATTTCCAAATAAAGAATTCTATGCTATGCAAATTCAGAATGCCCCAACAGTGCAAGGAAATAATTATCAGAAGAACTTCCTTCAAGGAAACTTGTATGGTCCTTACTCATTTATAAACATAGCCCATTGGAAAGAGGAATTCAAAGATGGGCATAGCTGTAGAAACATGGTTGAGGTTGTGGTGGTATCAGACATAGTAGCAAGGCTCTACAAAGGTTTGTCAAAGGACTGGCTATTAATGGATATAATATGTTACAATTAGAAAGATGATAACAGAGAAGAAAATACTGTCAATAACCCAAATACTGTCTGTTTTCTTTCAATTATAGAGTTCATTACCACAAGAAAGAAGACGAGCATAGGAGTTATATCACCATACAAGGCCCAGATTCGTGCAATCGAAGAAAAAATTGACAGGCTAAACATTGCAAAAGGGGACTTCTCCGTAAGTGTTCACTCAGTTGATGGTTTTCAAGGTGGTGAGGAAGATGTGATAATTATGTCCACTGTCAGATGTAACGGGAGAGGATCAGTTGGATTTCTTGCTAATCCTCGGAGGATAAATGTCTCATTGACCCGTGCAAGGTATTCCTTTGAAGTACCGCGACTTGGCTGACTGATTGCGATGTGACATAAATTCCCTTGTACGTATTTATGTTTTGTTTATTGATGTTCTGCAGTATTGTCTTTGGATATTGGGGAATGGAGCAACGCTTATCAAAAGTGACTCTATTTGGGAGAAATTAGTAATTGATGCCAAGAATCGAGCTTGTTTTTACAACGTAGACGAGGACAAAAGTTTAGCTAAGGCTATTATAGAAGCAACGGCTGTAGAACTTGATGATTTGTTGAATATGAAATCTCTACAGGTCGGGAAATCTATATGGAAGGTATGCAGATATTACTTATTAGTTATTATGTTCCATTTATTACATCTTGCTGTCATTTTTTATATTCATGAACTTTGTATGTTAAGCTCCTCTAGATAACTAGGATGCATGTTCACTAGTGGTACAAGTTGTAAAAGTTGAGTGCAACTTGTAACAAGTCAAGTTTCGGTAATAATCTTCTTAACTTCCCTTATCAGGTTTGTTTTAGCGAAGATTTTCCGAAATCTCTTATTGGAATTGCATGTGCTGACATCCAAAGAGAAGTAATTTCTTTGCTGGAGAAGCTTTCAACTGGGTGGCGCCAACCTTGCAGCAATAGGATCACTGTGCTTGAGGCAACTTGTTCTGAATTATTGGAATGCTACAGAGTCAATGACTTGCTTTATCTAATTTGGAGTGTGGACACTATCAAAGAGAACTCGAACTATATTCAGGTTCTCAAGGTTTGGGATATTCTACCACGTCGGGGGGATACTAATGCTATCTAAGCATCTCGATTCCATATTTCAGAAGTATACGGTGGAAAATATGAATCGCTGCAAGCATAAGTTAGTTGAGCGGTACGCATTTCATTTGCCACACACACACACATATATACCTTTGTTACATTCTTTCAGTCTTGAACTTCAGACTGAAATCACAGTTTTGAACTTCAGAGATCTTGTTCTTCCAATGAGATGGCCCATAGATTCAAGAGGCATTCCAGAGAATCCGTTATTCAGTTGATGGCCTGCAACATTTCTCACAGCGATTTGCCTCACTTAGTATCAGAGATCAATCAGAGGAATCAACCCCAACATTTGTTGAGAGTAGTGATTCAAACTCATCACATTCATACCTATTTTATCTCATAAGAACGCTAGAATTATGATAAAAATTGAGAAAAAATTAGAAAAGAACTCAAATCATATTCGATATCTCTGGTGAGTGTTGTCAACCACCACCACTATCATCATTGGAATCCTTTGATGTTAGGCGCAAAAGCTTTATGATCTTGTTGCTAATCACCGCCTGTATTGCTATAGATTGTCGAAACTAGAGTTTAGAGCTCTGAATTTATTTTTCTTCAATTCGTTGAGATTGGTCGAGAATTTGAATTTCTTGCGGTTATAAAAATTGCTCTACTCCTTAGAAGCTTTCGTTTGGAATAAAAATAGTTAAATTATGAGACTAAAAAAAATTTAGTCATCGAAAGAACATTACCTAAACGGGCACGTGGACGACACATAATAGAACGGAATGACAATTAATGGAACGGAATGGAATGGGAGTTTAGGATCTAATGTAATGGAATGATAATTAATGGAATGGAATGGAACGAGCCACTTCATTGTTTGGAAGTTTAAATAAAATAAGAGAGGGTTTGGAAGGCAAGTCGTGTCATTCTATCCCTGACCCTCCAATTTGGGAGGTCACAAAATATTGAATTTTGGATGGCAAAGGATGGCTTCCAAAGCCATCAATTGTCATTCCATCCTGTTTCAAAATAGACTCTCAAACAATGGCCTAAGTCATCTAAACTATTCCATTCCATTCTCTTCCATCCTTCTACTCACATCCAAACATACTCTAAAGCTAAAGCCCTCAGATCACACGTAATCATGACTTTTATTGATAGAAATAAATACAAAATCTAAAAAAATAAATAACAACATGAACGCACGTAAGTACAAACACAATAAGTACAATAATGTTAACATGAATAAGAAGAAAATCTTTCAACACACTAATTCATATCACTGCAAATGCTAGAGTACAAATATAAATGAAAAGCATACGTAAAGAAAAATATATTACAACTGTTTATATTCATATTGCCCTAAGACACCAAATAACATGCACACATAATATACTATTTATATTAGTATAAACACATATATGATGCATGACAAATCACGTGCAATACACAATAAATCGTGGAAAAGAAATATCTATAGGATCATAATCCTTAAGGTAAATCCTCAAAATACTACATCTCAAATGGTTGTAGGGAGCTAAGCATCACTAATAGTTCAGTTATATAGTTATACTTATATAGGCATAAGGCTCTCTTAGTCTAAAGGAACTGCACGGAACCAAGCATTACTAATCGATCAACATTCATTCAATATGTCCGAAGTCACAATCACATCAATAATATACATATCAAACAAAGACCTTACCAAGAGCCAAGGAACAATTAAGATCAGTTCATATTATATCTCAATATCATATATCAATTATCTCTCATAATCAAATCAGTGCACATCTGGACATGATACATATCCATCAAGTGGCACATCTTATAGTTTTTTCTCCTTCATAATCACAATCAAATACATTAAAACTGTCACGACCCGAAATGGATGTGTGACCGGCACGTGGGACCGAAGTTCAAAACCTCATATCACTCGTAAGCCTACCACTAGCAATAAAATAAATTCAAACCCCAAGAATACAACAAGTTCATACAATACAATAACAATAGTGCGTGTTAGAAAGAAGTTTTACAACTCATGAAATAATGTCACTACGGATGCTACAATATAAGATAAATGAAAATAAAGAAAGAGCATACATAAACGTAGGTAAGCCTTAATGGACACGTCACGGGAGTTACTACTGTGAAGCTGGTGGTAGCTGACCTAAAAAAAAGTTGAGAGGAGGTAGATCTCGTTGAGTAAGCTCACACCGTCCTACGATACCCAATGCTATGCACACAGTCATGCATGAATACCAAAATACATCCAATCACATCAACAACACAAATAAATTGTGGGGGAGAATATCTGTAGGACCCTAATTTCCAAGGGTACGCCCTCACAACTATAAACCTCGAATGGTTGTGGGGAGCTATGCATCACCAATGGCCAACCATGCACCTATACTCATGTAACTGTAGGGCTCTTTTAATCTAAAGGGGTTGCAGGGAGCCAAGCATCACCAACAGACCAACCTAATTTGACTCCTCCACTTCGTTGCCTGAGCCTGCTTCTTTCACATTACTAGACTAGGCACTGTATCTTTAATCACCACCCTATCCATATTCTTTTGTTCTTTGACCATTACTTCAGCCTTCCTACTGGATTGTGGCAATACTTCTATTGTTGCCTTTTCACAAGTTCTAGGTCTATGAGGACATGATGACTCCCCAGCATCCTTCACAACGCGACTCTCAATTGCCCCTACCTGATGATCGATGATCATTTAACCTATTTTCAGTTTGCATTGACATTTCCAGAGACGTCCCACTCTCCATTACCTTCCCTACATTAGCTTTACTCCCCTGAATCTAACCATCCGAAACCACACTCAATGGCTCAAGCACATTGACCTCACTCCCATTCTCCTCCCTATTCATCCCATGTTCTATAAGCCTTACCTGATCCTCAGTCTTATCCTCTTCATTCACTAGGTCTGCAAGTCAACTAGAATGGAATATTCAGCCGGTGGCTACCGACTTCTTATCTACATTGCTCGACTTCCAAGGATAAGTTAAGGAAAGGACATCTCTGACCATCTCCTTTTAATCTCCAAGTCGATAGATTGGCAAGGATTCAGGCAATGCTGCATCTTTCAGCACTTTAATGTAAATCTTAGCATAACCTATTTTATCCATAGCTGCTGTCTAAGAATCCATGCAAATAGGTTAATACACTAGCCAAATGGCTCAGCCCCTCCACCATCCAATACTCCATCGAAAGACCATGAAATTGGACCTATAATGGAATCCTCTCTATCGACCCCTATCCAAACCCAACCCCGGTTTCCATTGTCTTCAAAATAAGGGCTGGTCACCTATGTGCCATGGTCCTTGTTCTATTATCTCATATAGATTTGAATTCGGAGAGAACATAAAAAGTATCGACCCATGCTCCATTAGCATAACTTTTTCGAGTCCTTTCTTACTCCATCTGGCCTTTGCCCACGTATTGATCGCCGAGAAAGTCATTCTTTTAGACTAAAAAATCCAACCAATGTGTTGGACCAAGCTCGTGTTCCATCTTGTAGCAACTCCATAGGAGGAGAAACAACTCCATCTTGTAACACATTTAGGTAGTATTTGAGCTTACCTTTGTTATGCTGAACTCCAAGCTTATTCTTCCAGGATCCATCATCCGCTACTTTCTTCTAATGTACATCTCCAGTGACCTTCGACACTACCGAGTGACCTTCGACACTACCGAGTTTTCTACCTGTTTTCCAGTGAACTGCTCTCAAGATAAAAGAGGGAAAGAGGCTATTGACGGAGACGGTTCACCCATGGTTCTGATGAGTTACAGCCAGTCGTTCAGTTATGCCCCCTGGAAATGACGAATCGTACCCACGGATGTACGCCTCTGATCGTGTTTGGGAAGGGTAGCAAGAAAGGGCATATAGGTAAAAGAGCAAAAGAAGTGGGAATTGTAGGGAGAGGGGTTTCTAAAAGTTAAAGAGAGGGGCTTCTAAACTTTTTTTCCTTACGTTATTAATATACTTGTTTGTTCGAATCTTGCAGAATGAGTCATACTCATAATTTATCTATAAAATAGGAAAATAAATATCTTAATCAGTGTCATTTACAAGTTATTAGGCTCAATTAACAACCTAGGACTCATTAGGTTTGTTAGAATGGTCCAATTATGCAATTTGGTCCTTGATCCTGCTCTTGTCTAAAATTTTCATAATTTTTAATTCACAAACTGTTAAGAATTCCACTATGGTTCTTAAGGGAGGAAATGATCGCCACAATTTATAAATTTTTTTAAACTTTTTCTAAAAAATTCATTAGAAGGTTTTCAGAGCAATATATCCAACGATAGGAATATTCGTTCGATCATCGAAATATTCCTCCAATGATCAAAAGACTTTTTTGTTGGATTTTGAATTTTCTTCCTAATTGTTTACTTGATTTCTAGTGTTTGTTTATTGGTTCAATTTTTTTTAATTTTAAGATTGGACCATTAAATTAGAAATTGGAGGGAAAGATTAAGATGAATTGAATTAAAATGAAGTGTTAGGTGAGTTAGCATTTATTTGGGTTAAGTTGGAATTAAGTTGGATTAATTAGTTAAGTGGGCTTAAGTGGATGGAAGGGCTTAAAGCCTTATAAGGCATCTAAGGGTATTTTTGGAAAGCCCAAGATGAGGAGGGGCATTATTGGAAGATAAGGGGTAAATGAAAGAACAAAATTTGAAGAGAGGAGAGGGGATTGTCGTGAAGAGCAAGAGAGAAAGAGAGAGGGACGAAGAGGAGAAGAAAGGAAGAAGGAGAAGAGAGGAAATCCAAGGAGAAAAGAAGAAAATTCGTGGGAAAGGAGAAAGATCAAGGTTTAAGGTACGATTCTTCCACTTTTCATCTTGTTTTGTTGAGAAAATGGGTTGTTGTGTTGTTGGAGAGAAGTCTAGAGAGAGAAAACGAGGTTGGGTTGAGATTGGAGAAGATGATGGTGGAATCCATAGGGTTTTGAGGTTTCTAAGCTAGGTTGGAAGTTTTCTAACCTAATCGAAGCATGGGTAGGTTGGATTGAGGTTTAATTAGGGTTTTGTTTATGATTAGGGAAAATTTGGGGATTTTCCAATTTGATGGAAATTTATGGAAATTTTGGTTGTGTTTTAGGCCATCAAGAGCTTATCCAAGGTCAAGAGGAAGAAAGCCACTAATTTGGAATTCTCAAGTTATAAGGTGGGTAAATCCTTTATAGTTTTTGTGCGAAAAGGGCATAATGCTTTTATATGTGCTATGTGTGTAATAACTTGCCTAGAATGATTGTTATGTTGATATGATGTTTATCATTTTGATAAAATAAATATAATGGTGAATATACCATGTTATGCATTGATAATGCTTGACATTTTGATAGAATTGTATGCCATTGAATGAAATCATGACATTTTGAATATGAATGGATTATGTGTTTGTTTGGGCGAGAGAGGAACCGTTTCGAGTCGCGTGCACGTCGACAACCTAAGCCTTATCTCGGCTGCCCGCTTGTGGCCTACGAGATCCGAAAATAGACTCGTTTCGATTCACGATGTAAACCTCGGTTTCATCGTTTTGTTCACGGAACCCTCAAGCCATTGAATTGTGCATTGCATTTAATGTCTTAAATGTGTCTTGAATCGAATTGCATTCAATATGTGATGAACTTGTGAAATATGAAATGTGAATAATTTGTAAACGTTAAATTTCCTATTGTAAGGTATTTGTTCATATACATGCTTTTATGTATATTTTGGTTGTTTGTGTGGCTCAGAAGTCATTGGCTATAAATGGTTTAGCCACTGAGCTGCAAAACTCAACCCATTTTTTCCCTCTCCTCAGGCGCAGACCGAGAAGACCGGTAAATCCTTGCAGGCATATGGACTATTCCGAGAGTGATTTAGCTTTTGCATCAAGATTGTAGTTAGAGTTTTGGATAGCTTTAATAACATATTGAATATTGAGCATCAATTGGATTTTGTATCTTGTGTAAAGCTTTGATGTAATGTCGATATGTATTTTAAAGCTATATATGAAAGCATTGTGTAAACTTTAGTTTTTGAAATGAGAATGGAAGGAGAACTTGAAAGTTCCCTTTTGCATGATTTTGTATAATTGCATGATTTTGCAAAGTTTAATTATATGAATGTGCTCATGTTGAGATTGCCATTTTATGCTTGTGTTTGAATAGTATGGTAGAATTGAGAAGCTTGTGCTTGAAAGATTGAATTTGAGTGTTTCAGAGTGTGTATGTTGTGTGATGTTTGGAATGGAGTTTGGAAAGCTTGGAAGAGGGCTGTGAATCCCTTGTCTATGGTGTGGAAAATGTCCGTTTAACGGACCTTCTCGGGTGAAGTTGCCCCCTCATGTCCGTTTAACGGACCTTCTCGGGAAATTTGGCAGTGTCTGTCTAGTGCTTGTCCGTTAAACGGACATGTATGTCCGTTTAACGGACTTTCTCGGATGGTTTGAGCCCTTTGTCCAGGGCATGTCCGTTAAACGGACATGTGTGTCCGTTTAACGGACCTTCTCGGACAAATTTTGTGTTTTTGGTCAGCTTATGTCCGTTTAACGGACATACATGTCTGTTTAACGGACATGCTCGGGTCAACTTGAGTATTTCATGTTTTTGACCGTTTTCGAAGCCGAATCTCGCTTTGTGGTCTTCTTAAGAATTGTAGACTTTGATGTCTTCTTTCCAATGGACTAAAAACGAAGGTAATCCGATAATTGTAGAAAAGTTATGGCTTTCGCGCCAATGGTTGTTCAATTGGAATTGGGGCTTTGTCTCGGTTGGATTCTTTTGACCGTAAATCCTTCATCCGACCTCGGAATTGAGCGTTTTTCGAAGCATTTATTTTCTAAGATGATTTAGTGCCCCTTTTAGGGTTCGTTGAGATAACCCTAATTGTGGTCACCCGCTAGCGCTTTTCGACTCTGAATCAGATCGTTGGGCTCCGGGAACGGGATCCGACACCATGGTTGGGCCTCGGGAACGGGGTCCAACATTTTCAATTTCAGGATTTAATTATTTTCATACCAAACGAAAGTTCTTGATAAGTAGAATAACCTTTATAATTGCAAGGATTCTCAACCAATCTCATCAAATTAAATAAAAATTATTTTGGAGCCTTAACCTATATTTGGTTAATTAGTATGGTAATCAATGACGAGACTATAGAGCTTTTGTTCTTGACATCGAGAAGAGTTTAATGATGGTGATGGTGGTCAACAAAACTCACAAAAGGCAATGGATCAAAGATTTTAGTTTTTCTCCAATTTTTTCTTCTCATTTTTGTGATGATTTCGACATTGTTATGATATAAAATAAGTATAGTTGTAATATAATTGAAGAAAGGAGTCGATTGGTATATATGGTTGGTGAGTTGCTAGTGATGAAGAATAAAGGAAGAGGATAATTTCGTAAATAGTAGCCTTTAGGGATGTAAAAATAAAAATAGAAAAGATAGGGTATTACATAAACATTTTGTTATTTTTGATGAGATTCATTATACATTGTTCTTTTTATAATTTAAAGTTCATATTTTGAAAACTATCACTTATTAATTTTCATACAATCTCATTCATTATACAATGTTTGTTTTTCATCTATTTTTTAAAATGACATAATACTTTATTTATTAAATTTTAATATAATATCATTTTAAAAAGTGTAGAAATAAAATATAAAGAAAAGAATTGTATTATAGCTAAACAATACCATAAAAAAGAAAATAAAAATTTCTAAAACCTAAAATTGAAATAAAAAAATCAAAATGAAGGGATCTAATATAATTAATCCTTTGATCAATTTCAAGAATGCAAATAATTTGTAAATCATATATTCTAAATAAATTAAGTAAAGAATTTAGCCTAAATAATTGTTGGGTTTGTTCAGATTGATTTAGTTGGTAAGAAGGTTTAGGTTCAATATGAAAAAATGTTTAAGCTAAATAAGTAAAATTTTAGGTTTTTAAAGGAAAAAAGAAAAAGCAAAAAGTTGGAGCAAACTTTAGTTTTTAATTGGCCCAAAATAAAGTAAAGAGGAAAAAGAAATATTTGAAAATTTGATCTGGCTATAGTAAACGTTTGTTCTGGCAATATCATTATCCTTTTAAACAGCATCTAACCTATTTTTAATAATATTTTCATTAATGAAAGTTACTTTTTTTTTTAATTCTAGTAGTAATAGGCATTACTATCCCTTAGACTCTTACAATTCCATACAAACAATCCGATTTCTGCCAAATTTTATCTTTAATTTATTTATGTAGGATACGCACAATATTTAGATTAAAAAGATTGAACCATAATTAACCTTGTGAAATTGTCAACATTTATATAGGTGAAAAAATTTAAACTTTCATAAATATATTTTAACTTTTAAATATAATTTTTTAAAAATAAAAGATATAGACCTTTCTTATAATTTAAGTTATTTTAAAGATCTTTATAATTTTTAAAAGTAGAATTTTTTAAATCCTTTTTAATTTTTTAAAAAATATCTTTTGTTAAAATTTAATTAAAAAGTAATTAATGTATGTAAAATGAATATCACCTATAAATTAATCAAACATTTATAGACATAACAATTAAATTTAATGTTTAAATCCAACTCAAGTCAAAATAATTTGAAATAATTATAATAAATTATTAATGTAAGTTGAATTTAATTAATTCAAATCAAATTCAAGAATTGAATTTGATCGTTATGTTAGCAATTATATAATTAGTCCACTTATAATGTTTAAATAACATTTTTTCATGTTTTAATTTATTGGAATCTAAGAAATATTAGAGGAGAAATTTCTTTAAAAAATTGAAACTACAATTATATTTTAAAACACCATTTTATTAAAAATTTAAAGATTATTTTCTTAAACTATGTATCGACTTCGTATCTTTTAACTTTTCCCTTATATGTAACCCTTTCATCCAAAGAGTTAATTTTTGTATTGTACCAATAGGTACAAACTTACAAAAGGAAAAAAGTATCATTTCAAAAGAAAATTTTAGCTCGTACTAATTACTTTGATTGATGTCGGTCGTGGCCTGTGAGCTTTTGAGTGGGTAGCTTGCATTTTAGTTTAATGTTTATCTTACCATCTGGTTAGGTCGGCAGTTCCAGGCTCAGGCTCAGGTCTAATAGTCAACAGCCCAGTCGTAGGAGACAACTCCCATGCATACATGAAGACCTACGTAAAAACCCTAAACCTAGCAATCATCCCTTATATAAGGTATTATTTCGCCATAATATAGATACAAGACTAATACCCTGCCTCTCTCTGCTTTTAGCTGCCCATTACCTTCACCAGAAAACTAAGTTGAACGTCGGAGGGGTCTTCCGGGAACCAACCCCCAGCGTGCCTTATTTGTTTTGCAGGTATTCTTCACGTCGAGACTACAGAGATCATGGATTCAAACAACAGCATCCAGCCTCAACAGAATCAGGATAACCATTTGGCGCCCACCGTGGGGCCCGGCGTCCGGATACTACGTCCAGAAACACACAGATCAGTCAAGCGGCAGCAGCCAATCCTGATATCGCCGCCGTCACGGCACTAGCGCTACAACGGATGGGTTCGCAATTATCTGCCGCTCTCCTACCAGCACATCACGAGTCCCATACGCAGTCTTCACACCCGAACAATCATCCACAACCTCAAAACCAAGATCAGGAAGAGCAAAGCGTAGCCCTGGAGGACAACGCCGAGACTAACTCACACCCTAACTTCCAACACCCTCTAGATGCGAATCCGCCTGCACCGCTACAACCCTCCCTCACCCGAAGGCAGATAGAGGAAGCGGCTGATCTATTGATTCGCCAAAATCCTGCAGCCTCAGCCAGAACAACAGCGGACCCCCGCTCGACAGACTGATGTGATGGCCGATCGCCATTCCGCTGAAGCCTTAGAAAAAATCGTGGACGATCGGATCAACATGGCCATGAATTCCCGTCCGACTCGCCAATCAACACAATACAGCTCTCCTTTCATCCCAGCGATCTTGGATAGCCCCCCAGCAATCGGTACCAACATACCGACGCCAGAAAAATACACTGGAAAGACCGATCTCCTAGACTACTTGCAGCACTTCCAGTCAATGATGAACCTACATTGCGTCCTAGATGCCATTCAATGTAAGACATTCTGTACCGCTTTTCAAGAAGAAGCTCGGCGATGGTTCAATAGCCTACCCCCGTGTTGCATCACTTGTTTTGAGGATTTTAAGCTGCTATTCCTCAATCAATTTGCCACAAGTAAACGGCCGCAGAAGACTGCCTTAGAAGTGATGCAGTTGATCCAAGGAAGGAACGAAAGTTTGCGGGAGTTTATCACTCGGTTTAACAATGAAGCTGTTGAAGTACCTGACCTCACTTGCTCGTCAATATTGGCCGCACTCATGAGCAACACAAGGGACAAAGAGTTTAAGAAGTCGCTGGCCCTCGATCAGCCTAAATCCATTCAAGAGATAAGGAGTCGGGCGGACAAATATATACAACTCGAAGAAGTGCTGAAAAATACGAAACGTAGAACAAGCAACCGAGACGTCCGTGGGCCGAGTGATAGAGCAGATGACTCCCAAAAGCGATAAAAAGATCAATCGAGCTGGAGAAGGCCGACCGATCGACAAGGACAAAGACGCGAATCCTTCACTCCTCTCAACAGGCGATATGCGAAAGTATTGGCAGCCATGAGAGCAGATGAGGAACCTCTCGGGGAACCCAATCAGTTGAGAACTCCCATCTGAAAGAGGGACCCCGATTTATATTTCCGTTTCCATAGAGATGTCGGTCACGACACGGAAGATTGCAAGGACTTGAAGAGAGATTGAGCTCCTTATCCAAAGGGGAAGGTTGGACAGATTTCTGAAGTACAGAAGAAGTACCGACCGAGATAG
>JAOSBM010000204.1:3233673-3245299 GCA_027568955.1 Erythroxylum tenue | reverse complement strand
TCCAACCTCTATGTTCTTAATTTATTTGGTTCTCCTTTACGAAGAAATGGTAATTAAACGTTCAAATGTAGCAACAAATATGTAGTCATAATTGATGTGAAAGAAAAACATGTCGCAGAAACGAGAAGCTATTTCTAGTTGGGATGAAATAGAAATCGTTGAAGTTTATATCCATCGTGATGAACATGAAGATCAGTAACATATCCATGTCTCTATAATTAGAGATCAGTTTAACCTATTGTCAAGTGAGTGAAAGCGCTTAAGTGTACCATCCTTTATCACTAACAACCCTAAGTTATATTTCTTTAGGCTACTGTAAGTGTCCATGAACGTCATTACGACTCAACTCTTGCACGCCAACCAGAGAGCCCAGATTTTAATTGAGAGATGGAACTATTGAGTGTGAAGCCCCATTTTAACAGTAAGCCTTCACTGTGCTACTTATGCACTAGTTATTTAAGAGTGAAGAGTTGAGTTCCAAATTGATAGCCATAATTGTAGGAGGATTGTCCTTATTAGGGAGACAAGATCCTCTGTCCAATATTATTTTGTCTTATGAATTTGCGGGATTCAGGCGGGACCTTTGCGGGATTCACATAAATAAATGACTGAGATTTATTTGATACAATAAGACAACATAATATTGGACAGAGAATATGGACTCCTTATCAGGACGACACTCTCAAATTAAAAGCTATATTTTACGAAATTTGTCAAAAGATGGGTGAATGACATGTATTGATTGACTGGTGGAGTAGGAAACTTAACGAGGATGCACACCTCTCCTTTTTCTTCTCTCTTTTGAGTCAATAGTTGCAATATGGTGCCGCAAAAAACAATCATGTATGCACTGATCATATTGCTTATCAAATTGCATTTAAAGCATATTGTATCATAATGTTGTATAGGCAATCTTTATGTTGTAAACGAGAGAGGGGGAGGATTTGAGAACTAAAATTAAGGGAAGTTTCTAAATTGTGCTACAATGCTAGAGATGCAACATGGAATGTAGAAAATATCTAGTATTATATCCTATATATAATGTGTTTTTATTTATCTTCTTTAATTTTTATTTACAACCAATTCTGATTACATTCCTTGGATAGAGCATTTCTTTTCATGTAATGCAATCAAGAATATGAAGTCATATAATAATTACTAATGTCGTGCAAATAGGTTCTAATATATATAGTTTAATTTACTTACGTAGTCTTGCAAAGGGATTTTGAAGACTCTAGTAGTTCCAACTATAATAATAGGCCAATAGTGATTTGCTATTATGGGCTAAAAACTTCTTTAATAACTTCAGGGAGCAATAGTAATCCTATGAGAATATTTTTTGGATGTCTTAATTACCTAGTTGGTAATTATGAGTTTTCCAATGGTAGGTCAAGTAATTTCCTAACAGAGTTGTCTATGTTATTCACAAGTCAAGGAAATAAATATTTGTACTTAAGAAGGAAGTTGAATTAAGGAGAAGTTTCGAACAAGCAAAGGTACTTAATGAGCAAATGAAAATTATGAAGCAAGACATTGAAATATTGACGAAGGAGAAGAAATAATCGAGGTTGATGTTATTCAATATAATTGTAGGCTTCAGTTTAATTTTAGTTTCGTTGTTCATTTTTATATGGTTGCAAAATAAGTTTTAGTTCAATCTTTATATATATGGATATATGAAATTTATAATGTATGAAAATTTATATTTCATTTCAATGTAATTTCTTTTCTTCAATGTCAAATTTTATTGTTTTCTAAACATTCCAATTGCTCAACAAAGTGATATCATTGGAAATTTCATCTCATCTTGCATATCATATATACAAGTAGCACTATCTCTTTTAAGGGAAAATAATAAAGTGATTGGCACAAAGTATAATCTAAAATGTGTCAAATGATAACACAAAGTATAATCCAAAATATATTTACAGAGTATAATCCATGACTATTAGTTTAACACAAAGTATAATCCAAAATATAAACTATGGCTAAATATATATGTTTAACTATTTGGAAGATCAATGTCTTTGCTATTGCTCCTAATTGTTGCTTTCCTTTCAATTATTGTAGCTTGTAACTGTCTTGATGTATGTGTTAGATTTACCTTTGAACTCAAGACCTCTACGTTCAAAAGACAATTTGAAAGATGTAGAATCTTCATGTTCAAAATTTTATGAAGGATTGGCAACCTATGGACCAACGTATAAAACACATGTTGATATGAATTATGTAGGATCTTTATGTATAAAATTAATATGCATAATGTTAAACTTACATTTATGCTCTGTTGACTGGACATACATTCCTAATTAATTGATATGGTACTATGAATACGAGTCTACTAAAAATTGCATAATAATTAATATATATCTTAAAACTGTATTTCTTTAATTAATTATTGCTACATCATCTGAGTTTACCTGAGAATGTGTCTCTATTGATGTTTGTGTTGATAATCCCTCTCCAAAAGTTCATCTTTCTTTAGAAGTTGTTGAGACCTACAACATAATATGCATAATGTTATAGTTGGAAACCAGATAAAACAAATAATGTTAAACTGCTTGTTACTTACATTAACAAATTGTTTATTTGGTGTTGTTATATACACCTTTTATTGTTGTGCCCAAAAGTTCCACATTTCCTACATTTCTACACTTGACCCTTTTTTGAATTCTGCTTCTAATAGGAACTTTTGTCGGTTCATTCTTATCTTTCCTTCTTACCTTTTTTGGTTTTCCTGGCATTACCCTTTTAACTAGTGGATGAATATGCTCATAATTATTTTTTGGCCATAAGCTTATCCATCTAATAGGTTGCAACACCTTATCATATACCTTTAGAAAGATGTTCATCTTGTAACAGTCATTGATAAATGCATTATGTCTTCTTTTGGAATGATGATTTCACTGATAGCATGTTTATATGGATAATCATATAGCTCATGTGGTCTATAGCTATAACAATTATCTCTTCTTAACTTGACAACATGCTTCCCATCTTATTTGCTCACCTCATAGGCTCCATCCCTATTCCATATAATCCTCCATTGCATTACCGCCTTATTTTTTCCAATCTTTTTAACAACTGCAGGTATAATATCAATCTTCCATCTGTATGCATATGTCCTTGATTCTTCATAATCATTGTTCTGATGGTTTCCAACATACTAATAACAAGTCTATCCGTATTAAACATCTTACTTATATTACTATCGATAATAGGACACTTTGATTCGAATGATTGATATGTCTTAACCTAAGTCTCCTTTAGATAGTCAAGCAATGCAACAACACATCGAGGTCTATTTTTTTCTAGTCTATTAAGTTGCTTATTAAAATCCTCAACATATGCCCAAAATTGTCTCCTTAAGTCTTTTTTCATTCCACTGTGCATGCCAATTATGATAAATATGTCTGAGACACATTCTCTGACGTGTATTTGGTAGTATGGTCTCCACAGCTCTTACCAAGCTTTGTATACACAAATTAATCAAAAGATGCATGAGATACATATCATAAGGCAATACTTCAATCATATAATAAACCAAAAATGCATGCAACTTTTACATATCAAATATTACCGTGACTCCATCTCCATATCTAAATATAAATTAATTCTTGCAAGCTATATAAATTAACTTCAAGAATCAATATTTTCCATTTTAATAATAACCCATACTATATAATACATACCTTCATCCTCAACCCTAATTAGTTGCCCTTATAATTTAGTCTTTAAAAAGCAACCATCTATCCTAAGTATGGCCTCAAATGTTTTCATCTAGCTTTCATTGTTGTAAAACAAATATATAACCTTTTAAATTGCAACAATAAAGTCTCTTGATTCTTTGACAATAGCCTTTCTACAGCTGATCTAGGATTGCTAAGTTTCAATTCATTGATATAATCCGAAACAAAATATTCACAAGTATAGTCTAATACTCTCTCCTTCCTTAACTTCCTCTTAGTAGCCTTACACCTACTTGTATTCATAAAAATATGCAGCTTCTCCCTAAATTTTTCAATCATCTTAGTTGTGGCTAAGTTAGGCTTCTCCAAGATTCTCTCTTTAAAGTGTTTAACCAAAAACATCTGATACCATTCTTTGCTTGTTGGTTTTGAAATAAGTATGCTTTGATTTATATGTTTTGATTTTGAAACACTTATCTTTTTGGTCATATGCTGCATGCAACTCCCACTTGCATCCTTCCATGCATCCCACTTTAATTCACTTAGAATCATTTTCTTTTCATCTTATATTAAATCTTGTAGCTATCGAATAATCAATAACAACATCCTTGAATTGTCTTATAGTGCCAAATTTCATACCTCATATGATGTTCCACTACCTTCTTCATGTCTAAAATTTCTATTAAGCCTTCTAATTACCTCCCTAAGCTCCTTTCCACTAGGGTATTTATCGCTATCAAGGAAACTTCTACAGTTAGTAAAATCAATGTCCATTGGTTAGTGTCCATCCGGAATTAAAACATCAAACGAATAAACTCCACCAACTACATCATATTGATTATCGTTATCAAACACTCATAAACTAAAACATCTTCATTTGGTTGAACATCATTATCAGGAACCACATCATCTTCATCAAGCACAACATCACCATCAGATTCAACACTCTCATCAGCGCCTTCCTCATTAGCCACAACATCTTCATCAAGCTGAAAATCCCTATTAGGCCCCACAACATCTTTATCAACCATAACATCATCATCAGGTTGAACACTCCCACTAGGGCCCTCCTCAGCAACCATAACATCTTCATCAAACTAAATATCCTTATTTGGCCCCACATCTTTTGTTACAGCTAAAACTTCTGGTGCCAAAGTTACTATATCTTGTGTATTTTCAAGAGGTTTATTAACCTAATACACTCGTCACTAGATTCAATGAGTCTTTAAACTCTAGTTCTTTAAAATACGCCTTATCAATATGTTGCAAATTTATCTGTAGCTAAAAAAATTAAGGTCAATTTTGTCATAATAATATGATGACCCACCCTTATATGTCAACTCAGGATATGGCTTGAACTGTCCACTGTAGTATAATTTAATGCTTACATATTGAGTTATTCCTGTAAATGTTAATTACTTCAGTAAAAAAAGTTAACAATAAAAGAAGCATGTGAATGGAACAAACATTTTCAAAATTAAATGCATTTATGATGATTTAGAAAATTATGTAGACAACATTGGAGACTCTCAACTAAGAAGACGAAGCCACCTCTACATGTATCAATTAGTCTTTAGTTTCAACTATGGGACTATTCAAATAGAGGCAAACATATTTCCTTGACCTGCCTTAGGTCATAGTTCTTACAAAGAAACAATATTCATACTATAAAAGTGTAAATTTAAATAATATTAGGGTACCATTGTTCCAAAGAAGAGTTTAACACCATTTTTCATTGATATATGTTCTCTCTTTTCTTTTCCCATTTTTGAGTTATAGTTTGTTAGTCACTATTCCTTTCCAACCTTAGTTGGGTTTCTCATCCCTGCATCCTGAATCATCGATAATATACAACTTCTTTAACACCTGTTGAATAATTTACATTTGTGCAATTGTTAGTCGTTACTTAATTCATAGATCATATTCTTATTGTTTTGTTATTTGTCCACGTTGTTTTGCATTTCACATCCTAGCATTTATTGGTGGGGGTAAGAAACCTCAAATCAAATTCTTCAAATATTAGTGTGAAAATTGATAGGTAATGAATCATTTATCATTATAATATAACCCTTCCCATAGAAATAGGTCTTTTAAACATGGTGTTGTCATCTATCATGTGAATAAATACAACAAATAATAAACTTGTAAAGAATGAGGGCAAAGTGATTTTAATTTGAAAACTTTTAAATATGCATAAAATATTACTAAACTCAAAATTTAATATTATTAGTTGAGATCTACGGCGTTAATGAGAACAACATATTGAAGGGATTGTGTGAGGAAGGTCTTGTCTTCTGTTGGGACATGGCAATAGTTGAGTTTAAAAAAACAAACATTTTTGGGCAATCTGAAAGACAATTTATATCACATATACAGACAACATTGGAGACACCATTTAATTTATACACATATATGTAGACAACACCAATTAGGAGTAGACAACATATGAACCAATAGACACAAAGTTGGGACCACTAATAAGTTGTGATGATAAATTATGTGTAAAATTTGTAAACACCAACCACTAAGGAGATAAGAGAGAAGGCAATGTAAACCACACTACATCAACCAATAGACAACATGAACCATACATATACCTCATAGTGTAGAGAACTAACGCATAGAGAAGCAGTGAAGCAATATGCAATGATAACCAAAGAAGCATCACACAGAGGAGGAAAGCCACAATGTGCAGAGAAACAATACATGAAAAGGAGACAAATGCGAAAAAGAAGTAGAGAAGGTGTGGAGAAAGGAAGTAGAGCCATAATGGGCAGTAATAGAAGTGATGAATTGGGGATTTTGAGAAATTAGGGTTATGCGAGATGTTAGGGAATTTAGTTAAAAAGATTAGGGTTACAAAATTTAGTTAGTTAACTAATCTTTGATTAATACAAATTAAGCCAGATTGTATTGCACCCCATGCTAGATAAAATGTCTATCTTGCAATGGGGTCTTACAGAAAAATAAAAATTTTTCATGTAAGAAATGCTTAACGGAGGGGTTAACTTTCTGTTAACTAAAGGGTCTTTTTGAATGTTTATCAAACGTTAAGGTTGTTTCTAAATGTTTATAAATGTTGGGTCCTAATTAAATTTTGGTCAAAATCTTTAGGTCCTTTTTGACCCTTTTGCCTTCCAAATAATAAGGAGAGTGATTAAGCAAGATTTAAAAATAATAACGGAAATTCAAGTTACAATTTTTATATTAAAAGGGAACTTAAAGTGCATTTCCCACGAGTAATATGTAATGTGTATTGATTAAGGTTTTTATGATGTGTATTTGTTAATTTAATTGTTTTCTATAGTTATTTGTGACATTTAATCATTTGAATATTTTAATTTACTAAAAATTAAGATAGAATTATAAAAAAATTCAACTAAGATTTTGTTAAATTAACAGTTTAAAGGGGCTTAAACATATTTATTGAATGTAAAATTGATGATTTGTTGATATACAATTATAATTAAGCATGTAATGTGTGATTTGAGTGTTATAGAAACGTTCTTAATGCATACTTAACTATATATGAAAATTATAAAATACAATATTGATGTGATTTATGATTATTGTTTATCATTTTAATGTGATGTAAAATTTATATGGAGTATATATGGTTTGTTTATGAAGTTGTAGTGTGTTATGGCTGACTACAACATATTAGCATTTTTTAGTTGTATAATAACGTCGAAGCTTAATAATGTAGAGGAAATTAAGTGAAGTACGCCATATACAAAGTATGGAAAGGCATTTATAACTCCCCCAACCCCTACCCCCAGGACCATTATTATGATATCCAATATATCAATAGGATTGGATATCAATAAAATTAAAAGTAAAATGAAAGCATTCAAGATTTGGTTGGGTTTGTTCGATGAGATAAAGACCCAATAATCATATTCATTTAACTATTTTGTTTTCCAATTCGAATATAAGGAAAAAGGAAGGAATAAAATCAAAGTTGCTAACTCGAAACCAAATTACGAAATATTTTGTTGTAACCAATTGCAACCAATATAGTAATAAACAAATAAAATGAGTATTAAACTTGATTTAGATATAAACGAACTTTTGATAAATCCAAGAACTTGGGATCCTACAGATGAAAACATGATATTCTTGGATGCCATTGAATTTAATTCGAAGGAGGAACCATAAAAAGATTGTATTGATTCTTATCAAAGAAAGACATGACTAACTGAGGCTATTGGAATTTTTGGAATATGATATGATAATTTTGAAACTTTCCATATTCGGTAGTCTTGTATCCTTATGCATGAAGATAATCAATAGTTTTTCATGGTATACTGTTATTTTAATAAGCACCTTAAGTGTAGTGTTATTTAAACACAATGATGAGATAAGTAATAATAACATTATTTTTATCTTTTAATGATATATATTATCATACTATGAGAATATTACTTGTAAACAAAAATCCAAATAACATGAGGATTTGCATGTAGCTATTGAAGCGGAAAAAATATAAAAAATATATTTCCAATCTAAAATTTGTAGGATAAAAGTTTTTGAAGAGAAAATACATTTTATTAATGGGGAGTTATGTTAATCTCTCAAAAGTTGTTAAATAGGTTTACATAAACTCTAATTCATCTTAAGTAGAGTTTTATACAAAACAAGAAACTCTAATTCATCTTAGGAAGAACTCTAGACAAAATAAGAAACTCTAATTTATCTTAGAAAAAGTTGTAGACAAAATAGGAAAGGAATAAAAGAGATTGAGTAAAATAAGAAATAAGAAATAAACAAAATAAAATAGAAAATTGTTTAAATCTTGCAAAGAAGGATGTTCATAAGGCGTGATCACGTGATAATTAATATCCCATTCTACCCAAAAAAGAAATGGGAAAAGGAATATTTGATAAGGCGTGATCACTTGCTAGTCAATATCTCATTCGAAAGCCAATGTCTCAGGGTCCCGGGGACTCTTACCTAAAAAGAAAGAAATGCAGATGGAATGTTAGATAAGGCGTAATCACATACTAATGAATGTCTAAATTTGTCCAAGAATTCAGATGTCTCATCATTCACTTCCATTTGTCAAAGAAATTGATCTTGAGTAAAATAAACATATTCAAGCTCCGTATCATGAAAGTAAGGCAAAAGATTAGCAACATTGAAGGTTGGAGAGATATTAACCATCCATAGTGGTAGTTCAACAATATAGGTATTGCCACTGATCTTCATTTTAATTTAGAGTGGACCATACCTCTTTTGTTTTAGTTTATGATAACCTCTAATAGTTCTGTTCTTGCTCAAGAAAAAATTAACTTTGTCTCCAACATTAAACATTTGAGCTTTCCTATACATACTAACCTTGGCCTTGTATGTAAGGCCCCAAACTATACCCTAGTTGAAATGTTACATGTCCATGAAAGTAAAAGTGATAGGTGTTGAAATTGTGATATGATTGTAAATTGCATATGTCTTGAATCTATAGTCCATCAAACCATAATTAGTAACTTGGAATTAATTGGTACCATTATAAAATTGATGTATTAAAATGTACATTTGGACTAGGAAAAATGTCAAGTAGCAAGACAAATTAGTACTTGAAAATTTGGATGACTAAGCCTATACGCTTAGTGACATTTGGCATAAGTAAATAAGGGACAAATGACAATATAGTTTAATAACATTTAGCAGCATTGATTGAATGAAAAATGGCCTAGCAGGTTTGTGACATTTGGTATCTTATAGAGTGGAAAAATGGGACACATGTAATGGTGGCAAATGCTATGTTGTGAGAGTGACACCTAGCAACTTAGGTGTTAAGATCTTACAAGGAAGTTTCTATAGCTTTCATTCTTGCTCTCCACCGAAATCACCCACCCTCACTTAGCTTCTGAATTTTTATACCAATTATGTGCATAAACTCTCCAAACTCTTTGCCAAATACTGCATCAAGAAAGTTACCTCATGCTATCCTCTATACTGCTATCTTTTTGGTTCTAAGATCATCCTAATTTCACCTTGAACTTGGGATGGTGTGTGTTTGAGGCCTGGAAGGTTAGTTTAGCTTGTTCTTTGAAGAAGGAACTTGAAGTTAAATAGGTAAGGGAATTATAAACTTGATAGCATGTATTAATACAAGTTCTATGATGATTGAATTGGCATGGAATATGTGTTATGATGATGATAAATGAGTGCTGGAAAAGTGATCCTTGTATGACAAATTCTATTTTGGTTTTGATGTATAAAAGATAACGATTTATGAGTTACCTAATGAATGATTTTTGAATTAGGTTTGGAAATGAATTTGATAAGGTATTGGAGCATGAATAAGGTAGAATTGAAGTGAAATTGATAGACTTTGGTGAAGGTGTGTTGAATAGAGTATGAAGGAGTTAAATTTGGGAAAAAAAATGAAGGTCATGGGTGAGTGAACCTTCGGTTCACTCATCCTATGATCGTGGGATTTATATGGAACCTTCCCACAGTTGTGGGAAATGATTTGGAAGGGGAAAATGTTGGTTTGGGACATTTGTTGGACTATATAAGGTTAAGACACTTTTTAAAGGTGTAATTAGACTTGATTAAGGTGTAAAATGAACCTAGTTTGATGTGGAATTAGTTAATTAAAGGTTGAATAAGGTTTGGATTATTAATTGAAGTAATAACTTAAGGAAGGTGTTATTTGATATCAAAGTGTCTAATTTTGGAACTTATAAGTTGTTAAAGGAATAAAGTATACTTATGAATGCTAATGTGATTTAGAGAATAGGAATAATGTGTTAGTTATTAATGTGTGTGAATTGGGAACTTGTGTGAATGCATGTAATGTAATTACTTAATGTATTCATTGGTTCATTATTTCAAATGCTTATGTTTGTTAGGCATGTTAAGTTTGATTAAATGTGAATGAATATGTTGAATTTGAGAAAAATGGAATAAAGTCATATGTTATGCACTACATCATCTACAAGTGATTCTGAAATCCGAAATGTTTTGTTTTAAAAACTGCCAAGTCTTAGTCGTAGGTAAATAGGCATGCCTAAAAGGGTCTGCAGCTACTTCTGTGACACTAAGGTGCCTTCTGTAACTTAACACTAAGGTGTCTTCTATACTTGTCACCACGATATCTTCTTCTTTTCTCTTTAGCTAACTTTGTAGGACTAAAAGAAAATTAGAAGACTAAGCAATTTAACAAGCATGATTAAGTACCTTCGTGCAAACCACAAAAAAAGATGATTGACCAATGAAACTATAGACTATATTGTTATAGGAAATTTTAGTTTGTGCAAAGAAGTTTCAAATTTTCGATTTTTCATGACATATGCGTCTTACCAAATTACCCAAAATCCTATTCACTACCTCCATTGGGCCATCGATTTAGGGGTGTGTAGTGTTACTATCAAATAACCCCTATAGGATCCCCAAAAACAAAAGAATAGCTTAGCAACCAGTATAATATCCACCATCTTCTCATAAGGGATAAAACAGGCCATTTTAGATAACCTATCCACAACCACAAAGATAGAATCCATACCTCTTTGTCTTCTAATATGAAATCCATAGAAAAATACTCTCAAATAGCATTAGGAAATGGCAATGACATGTACAGTGTTGGGTCCCGTTCCCGAAGCCCGACCTTGGTGTCGAACCACGATCCCGAAACCCAACGATCCGAAACGCAAACGAAAAGTGCTAGCGGGTGGCCACAATAGGGTTATCCCAACGAACCCTCGAAGCAATTCCTAACCGGGCCAAAAGCCCTAAATCCAATTGAATATGCCTTGGCGCGGAAGCCATAACTTTTCCTATAATGGTCAAATTGCTTTCATTTACAATCCATTTGAACGATGACATAAAAGTCTACAACTCTTAAGAAGGCCACAAAACGAAATTCGGAATCGAAAACGGTCAAAAACGCAAAATACTAAAGTTGACCAGGGCATGTCCGTTAAACGGACATG
>JAOSBM010000204.1:3154563-3165059 GCA_027568955.1 Erythroxylum tenue | reverse complement strand
TTAATAATAAATTGTATATAATTAATAATATAATTAATAAAATTTAATAAAATTTTTATTAATGAAAATCGAAAATATATAAAAAAAATTATTCTTTAATTGTTTGCATATATTTTTATATAAATAAAAATATAAATAAATTATTTTTAAATATAAATCACATAAAATATATTAAATAATTAATACTAATATTTTTATATAATTAATAATAAAATAATAAACCTACTTCAACATCTACTTTAATATAAGGGGTATAATACTCATTTATTATACATTACATTCTATTCCATCCATCTTCCAAACAAATTTTACTATATTACATTATGAACTATTCCTTCCCTCACAAACAACTTTTCACTATATTACATTACATTCCATTATAAATCATTCTGTTTCGTTCCGTTCTATTAATTAACATCCAACCAAACAGGGTCTAAGTGAAATGTATTTACTTTCTTTCTTGGATGGAGACTTTTTCATTGGGTTATTGGATTTTTAAAATTAGAAAAGATAATAATGGCAGAGTAGATGTAGAGTGCCTCATTTTAGTGCTCCTATTCTACATTTGGATCATAAAATAGAACTATTTGTTTATTTATTATTCTTACTAAAAATAAAAATAAAGATATAATTATTATACATGAATTATATATAAAAAAACTAATTCATCATATAATAATAATAATTCACTTTAAATACTTAAACTTTTTAAATAAAATGTACAATATTCATTTACTAATAGTTTGAAATAAATGGTGTAAATTTATATCAACTCATGAATTAGTCAAGGTAAAAAAGAATCAATTAAAATAAAGTATATTTTTATATATGATAACAAATATTGTTTTTAATAAGGAATTCCAAAATTATTTATAATAGTAAAGTTACATTTTATATATGTGAATATATAAAAATAATATTGATAAAAAATAAAGAGAAAGTTATTATTTCAAATTTATATTATTATAATTTTTGGAGACATGATTAATATAAAATTAAAATTTATATATCACAATATATTGATAGACTATTTTGTAATTTTATGAAATTCATAGACTTTTTTATAATTTTAAAAATCCAAAACAGTGCCCAATATTAATATTAACCAATACCATATCGTACCATAAATAATTCAGTATCGAATTAACATTGATATTTCCTTGTATAGAAGCGAAAATGATAGGCACATGCAAAACAAACCTATAATGTAGCTTTTGTGGTAAATCTAATTAATAATGTAAGTTGTAACTTTAAAAAACTCAAATCATAATACAGTTGGTTATAACTATAATATATAATCATAACAAACATATAAATATATAAGATATGAATTAAAAAAACTCAGTTCAAGTTTTTAAATATCCAACAATATTACTTTTAACTAGGAGCCGGGTCAGAGGAGCGAGCGGTAACGTCGGAGACGCTTAACGGCCGGCTCCTTTTACGAGAAGCAGGCTATTGCAATGAATTAAAACGGGATTCTGTTGAGCAACCTTATCCGTCTGCTCATTTTCGGAGAAGACCAGCACCTGAAGCGCTGAATTCTGAGTATCCTAAGGAATTAGATAGCACTCTGAGAGTTTCCCCAAAGTAGTGCCTGCGACAGAAATCTCCCGAAAGCTTGTGTAACAAATAAAAGATGTCCTAGTAGAGTATCTTGATCAACATTGGCTTGTCATTTTATCTTCATGTTTCTGTTATCACGATAACTATGTCTTATTACTTTGCTTAATACATATTTTTATGTCATTTTTCAGTTAACTTTTCTTCTTATGGTTAGTACGTTATGACTATAATATAAATCAACATATACGATCCGCATATAAATAGAAATATATAATCAACAGACATCATAATTTTTAATGTGAAGAACTTCTAGTGTGAGGAAAAAATTACGGACCTACTCCAGTATTCTAAAAGTAACGAATATATCAACGTTCAGTCCTTCCAACAATTTGGGAATCAATAAGCATAAAAACATCACCTACAATGATGGATAACAACATAATAAAGCTCTCTAAAGGATATCTCAGCCTAAGCAACACAGGGTAATAAAACAACAAATTACTTACTCTAAAGTGTAGCGTGCACAGTTAGAAACAATATACTAAAATTTTAGCTCATATGGAGATCATTTAGTCCTCCAAATGTCTGACTGTAGAGACCAAATTTTTATATTTTTCTTTTTGTTTTTTTCGCTGTAGTTTTCCCCCTTTCTTTCGTTTTCTTTCTCGTTCCCAACTGCCACTTTTGTCTCTTTCCATCTTTCTTTTCTTATCTTGACATTTGTATATAGTGGCCCACTTGACAAGTGACTGACTTGATAAATATAAAGTCCATATTCTCTGTCAAATATTACTCTGTCTTATTCTGTTTCATAGAATCTCAGCCATTTATTTTACAGGACTCACGCAGGACCCATGCGAGACCTACATAAATAAATAGCTGAGATTTATTGGACACAATAAAACACCATAATATTAGACAGAGGATCTGGACTCACAAATATATCCCTCACAACTTAAGCGGGGCTATAATTCACTAAACTCACTTCCTGCAAATAGTAAACATCTCTATGCATGGGCAAGTTCTTTATCATCATTTCGTAGCCATTTTCATCCGTATGCATCTTTTCTAACGATAGTTGCTTCATCTGTAATGCTTTTCTAATCCAATGATACTACACTTCAATGTGTTTTAACCTGAGTGAAAGGTTGAGTTTTTACTTAGATGAATGACATTCTAGCCACAATGCAACATATATTTCTCTTGTCAGAGCCCTAACTTTTGTAGGGATTTTTGCATCCATAAGAGCTCTTCCCTTTCTTTAGTAATGCAACACACTTTTATAATTTAGATTGCTATGACAAAGTTCCACCTACAAAAGTTATTGAATAGCCAGAAGTAGACTTTCTAGAATCCTTATCACCAGCTATATTAGCATTTGTGTAGCCATCCACCACAAATTTATCAACACCAAAAAGTAAACAAAATCTAAAAGTATCCTTGAGATGCCTAAGTTTCCACTCACTGCTTGACAGTGTTTTTTACTAGGATTAGAAAGAAAACAGCCAACAACACCAACTGGTATGAGCAATATTCAACCTTGTGTATACCCTCACGTCGGTCAAATTACCAACGAAAAATACATAGGAAACTTTCTCCATTTCTTCTTTTTCTTTCTCATTTATAGGTCATTGCTTCAAACTCAAGTTAATTTGGCCTGTGAGTGGAGTGTTAACTAGTTTGGAACTGCCCATTTTAAACTTCTCTAATACTTTCTCAGTATACTTTTGTTGGGACGACCATAGCTTTCCAGTCTTTCTATCAAGAGTAGTTCTCACGCCAAGAATTTGTTTTGCAGCACCAAAATCTTTCACAACAAAGGATTTGCTCAACTCCCTTCTGAGATTTTCAATTTTCTTTTATGTAATGACCAATAATTAATATGTCATCCACGTATAACAAGAGAATAGTAAATTCAACATTAGAGAATTTCTTAACAAATACATAACGATCAAAAAATGTTTTGGCATACCCCTAATTAATCATGAAAGAGTCAAATTTTTTGTACCATCACTTAAGAGCTTGTTGAAGACAATAAAAACTCTTTTTCAATCTACAGACAAAATTTTCTTTATGTTTTTTTGTGAAAACCTTAGGGTGTTCTATATAATTTTTGTCCTCCAAATCACCATAAAGGAATGATGTCTTTAAATCAAGTTGCTCAATCTCCAAATTTAAGTTGGTTTCTAGTGCAAGCACAACTTGGATTGAAGACATCTTAGCAACGAGTGAAAAAAATCTCTTTAAAATTAATCCCCCTTTTCTTATTGAAACCTTTCACAACCAACTTTGCTTTATAACTTGATTGTGAGCTATTCTCCTTTACTTCCAACTTGAACATCTATTTGTTCTTACGTGCTCTATTTCCCTATAGTAACTTTATTGACTCAAATTTGTGCTTTTCAAGCAAGGATTGCATCTCGTCTTGTATAGCTTTCAACCATTTATCTTTATGCTCATGTGACACAACCTCCTCATAGCTTTCTAGCTCTCCCCTAACAATTGATAACACTTTTGCTTGTGAGGGGTATCTCTCTAAAAGATGATACTGTGTAGTATATCTTCTCAATTTAAGCTCAATCAATAATGAGGGTTCTGGTGGAACTAGGTCAATAGAAATTGGCATATGGTGCAAATTCATTTTCTCTATTCTCACCATCAAAAGTTATATCTCCCCTATCATTAGCAACCCTCACATGAAGCACTGGCTCAACAATAGGATCATTTCTAGCTAATGACATTGGCTTGACTTCTTTTTCAATTTCTTTAATTGTTTGGACTTCAAAGAAAATAATATCTCAACTTTTGATAACCTTCTTATCAATTGGATCCCAAAACTTATGATGAAACACTTCATTACTATAGCCTAAGAAGATACATTGCTTGGATTTCACATCAATCTTAGATCTTTCATCGCTTGGGATATGAATGAATGTCATACGACCAAACACTCTTAAGTGTTCAAATGAGACATCTTTTCCTCTCCAAACTTTTTAAGGAAGATTGCCATCAAAAGGGATTGAAGGAGAAAGGTTAATTAATGAAAAAGTTTTAAACAATTTTGAATGAGAGATCATACATTTAATTTTTTTTAGTAAACTTTCTATTCATTCTCTTTGTAACCCCATTATGTTATGGAATCTTAGGCACTATCTTCTCAAGATTGATGTTGTGGTCCTTGTAATACCATTCAAATGGACCTCCTGTACTCACCACCATTATCTACTCTGACACATTGTAAGTTTTTTCTTATTTTTTTTTTCAACAATTGTAAGAAAGTGTTTGAAGACAATAAATACATGGTCTTCAGACTTAAAAGCAAACAACCACACTTTTCTAAAATGGTCATCAATAAATGTTACAAAATATAAAAATCCACTAAGAGTTATAAAATCCATGGTGCAAACATTATTATAAACTAAATCAACAACATATATATGACCTCTTATATGGAGATTAATGAAACAAAACTTTATGTTTCTTACCAACCATACAATGAGTGCAAGGTTTTAGTGAATTACCTTTAATAAGAAGAAGAAGTTTCTTCTTTGTAATAGTGTTAAGTCCTTTCTCACTTTGGTGACCAAGATATATATGCCATGATTCTGCTACAATCTTTGACTACATTCACCTTTGTTGCTATCAACTTAGCTCACATTCTATAAGGAGTATTTGTATTCAGTCCCTTCGCAACCACAAGAGACCCTTTTTTGTGATTTTCCATTTGCCACCATAAAATGTAGTTGCATAACCATCCATATCAAGAGCTTTCACTAAGATTATATTAAGGTAAAAATTTGGGACATGTCTAACATTTTCCAAATGCAACTTGCATCCGATATTGGTTTCTAACCAAACGTCTCCTATACTAGTTACCTTGCATACTTTGCAGTCTCCCACCCTCACTATAGAATGAGGAAAACTCTTAATCTAGCAAAATGTGGCACCAGAGTCCACTATCCAACTAGAGTCTTGACATACGAGGTTACCACATTTTCCCGCAATAACAACATCACCATCGAATATAACTACAATGGTATCTTTTTTCTTCTCTATTGTCTTCCCCTTTTTCCTTTAGTTTCTCATGTTTAATTAACCTAGATTCCTTGTTCATACAACCCATTTTCTGGAAATGATAACACTTAATGTCTTTTTAGGACTTTGACTTCCCTTTAGACTTGCTTTGTCTTTCATTTTTCTAGGAGTTTCTAGTTTGGCTTCTTCACCTTGACTCAGTAACCAAGGCCTTTGAATATGAAGAGGATCCCAATGATTTTCTCCTCATCTCTTCATTTAGGATTTACTCTTGTCAAGATGCAGGGACACTATACCATCAAGAACAAAATTACACAATGAAGTCCTAAATGTTTCCTGTGACTCTAGCAATGAACCCAAACGGAATAGTCCTTGAATATCATCTTCAAACTTTACTCCCATACCAGTGATTTAATTCATAACTCCCTGAAAAATTATTCATATGATTTGCCACTAGAGGCCCATCTTGATATTTTAAGGATAGCAATTGCTTAATTAAGTAGATCCTGCTATCACCGATTTTCTTAGCATATAATTGTTTAATCCGGTTCCATAAGGTTCTAGCATGAGTTTCTCTAACTATATAGTTCCAGACATTGTCATCAACTGATCATTTTATTTATATTGATTTTCATTTTTTGACTTCAAGATCGATGCTACAACCTTGCTCTGATACCACTTGTTGGGAGAAAGATCAAACACACATTTGTGTACACACACACAAATAGAAGCAACAGAATAATTCTTTTTTCTCCTTATAAAAATAATAAGCTCTATAAATATACCATACAATAATCAACACATAAACAAAAACATAAATCAACAAGCACTAAAATGTTTACATTAAGAAAACCCTCAATGTGAGGGAAAAACCATGAGATCTAGTTAAGTAAAATAAAATCCACTATTCTAAACATTAGTGTACCCTTTATTTTCATAATAGTGGAAATTGTTTTACTAGACTAAGTCCTATGTTTTTCCCTCACACTAGGAGTTTTTCACATTAAAACTTCTAGTACTTGTTGACTTATATTTCTGTTTATGTGTTGATCATTGCCTGTTATATCTGTGGAGCCTATATTATTTTTACAGGGCAGAAAAAGAGTTATTCTATTGCTTCATTTTGTGTATGTACACAATTGTGTGTATGATCTTTATCCAACAACTTTGGTATATACTCCTATGTATAAAACTTTGCTTGGAGTGATGAAATAAGAAATAAATCTTCCTTTCTTAGGATACAAAACGCACATGAGTGATAACCAAGAATTGGTGGTAAAGATAAAAATCAAATAAGATACCAATTTTCATAACATCAACGCTTTAAATTGAAAAACATGATTATAATTATATTCAGAGTATTACAATTTTACTTGATTTTTTCTCGAAAATCTACATCACTTTAACAACTTGTAATCACATTATAATTAAAAATCCACAATTTAAAATTTAACATCATTTAAAAAGCTGAATTGTAGATTATCAGATAGAGCTTGTTACTACATATTCCACTCACACAATGAAATAAGGATAATCAAAAGATCAATTCACTAAAATTAAAATCAAGAATAATCAAAAGTTAGTATCCATTTCACTAAAATTAAAATAGTAAGAGATCTTATGTCATCGTATTATCCTTATATTCTCCTTTCTATTAATAAAGTCCATACTAACATATCATCTATTTTATGCAAAATTCAAAGTGAGATTTGTATATTAACATTTCATAAAGTCTGAGTATATTTTTATTATTATTTATGGCACCACTTTACATATTAACATTATTTAAATAGTACTTAAGGCATTATGATATAAGAGTGCTAAAATAGTAACAATCTTGGACCTTTTATAAGATTTTGGATTTAAAAAATTACATTTTAAATTAATATTTAAAAAATTATTTTTAAGATCACGTTACCATTTAGTAAATCTGAATTATTCAATTGTAACATTACATAAGTTAAATTGATGATCCAAATATTAATAATTAATAAAAGTCTAACATTGTTATACTAATAAATAACAACAAATTTTATTTAAATTTTAAGAAAAAACATTAAAATGCATGCTTAATCATATTAATGTTCTCGTATAAAAAGACTTACTCTAATCACGTCGCCCCTAAAATGTAATATTCAGATCATATGTACATAATATTTTAAAGAGAAATACATGGCCTCCTAATTTAAGGAATGGCTCTGAATACGGTACCACACTAATTATACTCGAAGATAATGTTAAAACACCGTTCACGATTATAAGATTGATGTCTCAATAGCAAAAACATTCCACGTATCCACAGGAAGAACAAAACCGCCCTAGTACTGTAGATGAGTAGAAAATAGTTCTCCATTTTACAGTATCGATCGTGCAATTGAAAAAGATTTGCTTAGACTAATCCCACAGTCATTACTCAAACAAGTTTACGTTTACTTCTACTTTTTGGGTCAAAAGTAGCTTTTCGACCTATTTTATCGCAGAAATTGAGGTTTTCTTAAATAAGCTTTTGACATTTGGTGTAATCGCAATGACTTGGCTTGCCATGACTAGAAATTAAGGGGGAAAAGAATGGCAGCTGGATATAATAATTTATAGTCTCAGTATCTTTTTAACCATCTTCTGTTTGGAATGAAACTTCTTCAACATTATTTTTTTCCTAATAGAATCATTGACGCGTGAGTTTAGGTGCCTGTTTAGACTTTAGAGCCAGGGGCAATTATGATTCACATATACAGCATTAGTTACCACCTCAAGTATTAAAATATCCATAGTAATTTAGTATGATTGTGCGTTATAATTATAATCCATATGGACAACACTCTTGGAAGTATATTTTTTTTCTGTAAAAAAAACCCCACATTTTTTTGTGTGGATATAATCATACTTTATCTACGACAAAGTTCTCTTGTCAGTAATATATAGTGAGCCGTTATGGAACATTGCAATAAAATGCTCTTGAGATTAATTAAGGAAAGTTCTAATTAGATAAAGTATGAGACAATGGAAGAGTGATTCAACGCTTACATTGCTTTTGTTTACTTGAACCTTATTGCACGTTACATTCATATGTTCAATGTTTTAGTGCAGTTTTAAATTGTTCTTTCATACTATTATAAAAAGAGCCCATCACCATAATATGACAACGCCTTCCACCAAAGTTTACCTCTTTTCTCCTCCTGAGGTGTTACTTCTCAAGTGCAAGCCTAACGGTGAGTTTGCTGAATCCTCTCAGCCTACTTCTGCAGTCTTACCTAATGATGCATATTCATGCAGGCCTCACTTACATTTACATTGTTTTCAGGATAAATCATTCGATGGGAAATTCAGCTGCAACTCGATATCTTGCTCTCATCCTGATGTTTTCAGTGATACTTAGCGTCAGTTGTTCTGAGAAACAAGTTGTTTATCCAAAGAAGCTTGACTACAGACGCCTCCTTCCACATGGACATAGCTTCGTTGATTCTAAACCAAAACAACAGCGTCGCATCCCAGAAACACCTTCCGGACCTGATCCTGACCATAATTAGATCGTGGTACTAGATCGACGACAAATAAAAAATTACTATAAGAAAGGTTCGATAAACAGATAGTTGAACTCATGCAAAGTATAAACTTCTGTTGGATAGGGACATCCACTTTAAATTTAACATGCATGTCGTTTTCTTTTTCATAGTTCTCTCTTCATTCAGTTATGCCAGCTGAGATAACCATGCATTGTTGTCGGATTGCAATTACAGACTTGGGGAATAATTTCTCAATGTTCACTGAGGCTAAACATAGATTGGAATAGATTGCAGAAGGTAGCGAAGATCAGAGTTCTTTCGTGGATGATTTTGCTGGACTAAAACATCTGGGGCTTGCTTCAGTCGCAGTTGTCTTCTCCCAGACATCGAAGTGTTGTTTAATGCCCTTTCTACTGCGAATTATGCTCTATCTTGTTGTATGCCTTGTCTTTTTGTTTCTTTCTCATGTCCTTTTATGCACGAATGTAATAAATATATTGAGTAAAAGACATCATTCTTAATTGTAGTTTGAAAAGATTTGGAAATTTTCTTTGGTCTTTAAATTTTTCAAAAAAAATTCTTTCTACAAAAATTCATTCTTTTAAACTTTGGTTGAAAAGTAATGATAAAATACACTTACTATAAATATCTGACATGGATTAACCACTTGTCACTAATATATTAACTCAACTCGCTTTTTAAAGTTATATTTTAAATATGTGAAATATATGAAAAATGATATTAATAAAAATAAAGAAATAGTTATTATTTCAAATTATATTATTATAATTTTTGGAGACATGATTAATATAAAAGTAAAAATTATATATCACAATTTATTGATAGACAATTTTGTAATTTTATAAAATTTATGGACTATTTTATAATTTTAAAAAATTATCTAAAACGATATCTAGTATTGATCAAACCAGAACTAATCTATTACTGAATCTAATAATGTATTCATAACATTGATATTTCCCTATATAGAAGCAAAAATGATAAGCAAATGCAAAATAAACCTCTAACGTAGCTTTTGTGCTAAATATAATTAATAATTTAACTTTATAAAACTCAACACATAATAGAGTTTTTTATAAAAATAAATAAATGTTGCATATACTATAGATAAAATTATTCCAACATTACAATGGGTTCTAAGTTGAGTAAAAGTAACGTAACTATCTAATAATAATTACAAAAACAGATCAAGTTAAAGGTTCCATTTAATCTTTATATCAGGAGAAAGAGTGAAAATGAAATCTTTTTGCAATGAAAGCAAATCTAACCCAGTTGATAATTCTATCGGTGTTGTGGTTACGCAGCAAATGTTAACACAGAGATATAGTCCCAGGCAAGAGTACTGTTGTATTGATTTCAAAGAAAGGAACT
>JAOSBM010000204.1:3116460-3130107 GCA_027568955.1 Erythroxylum tenue | reverse complement strand
ACCATTGAGGAATTCTCTAACGAAAGAAGACGAGAGGAAATAAAGATTCAACATCAATCGAATAACAATCATGGATACAGGTACACAAATCATTCGATCCGATAATTGATTTACATCTTTGTGATGGCCAAAGATATGAGTGTTTTTTGGTTGTTAAAAACAACCACTTCAGGTCCTATTCTCACCTAGCAAGTATTGTACACCATCGGTTTTTGCTTAAGGAAGAGGATAGAACAACCGCAACCCTCAAAACACGTTCTGCTCTTCTTGGATCACGGCAATGGCTGGAGGTATTATTATTCCTGTGTTTTCCACTGCTTGTTTAACATATATACGGTTTATATATGTTGATCTATGCATGTGTTTTATACGTTATGTTGATGAATGAAATGCATGCTTAAGTTTACAGTGGAGGTCGTGTAATCTCTGAACTCAAAATTCATTGATATAGTAATGGCTATTGAAGAGTTTAAAGATGTAAGTAGCATAACTATAAATGAGTTAATTGGATCTTTACTAGCTCGTGAAGAAAAAATGAATCCTGAAATAAAGGATATAGCATCCGAACAAGCCTTACAAATAAAGTTGTCCTAAAGTCAAAAAACAATTACATTAAGCAAAGTAGAAAAAAGACAATTTCATATATATAGAAGTAGATATGGCCACGGGTTATGGACACGCACGGAATCAAGGGAGAGGAAGATATGAACAAGATATCTTCTAGTGAAAATTAACTTTAAAATTTTAACATGGTTCAAGGAAAAAAAGGAGAGAGATGAAGAGGCAGACGCAATTTTGACATAAATAAAATAGCATATGTACCCTGATAATGTGGTTAGTAATTACATGCTGTCTGATAAAACTAAATTTGTAGGACTAGATACCGAATGGACCGGGACCGTACAATTTGGTGATAATACAACGGTGAAGATTAAAGGCAAATATGTGATTTTGTTTAAGAGAAAAACAAGGTTATAAGCTTATCACTAACGTTTTCTTTATTCTAAGAGTAAAGAATCACATTTTAAACATTAATCAACTCTTGGACAAAATCCATATGGAGGGTTGAAAGATAGATGAAGAGAATTATTTTTTTGTGTTTTTATAAGAAATTGTACAGCTATTTATACAAGTGATGAAAGTATAAACATGGAAATATAATTATACAGTAGAAGATTTCAAGACTAAAATTATGTTGCCGAAATCATGGAATTTGACTTTTGTTGTTGAATCAAAGGCATGCGTTATCATCCCCCCTCAAGCTTAAGGTGGAAGCAACAGTGAGCTTGTCTCACAGCTGGCAAAAAAGTTGTGGTAGGTAAGGATTTGGTCATGACATCATCAATTTATTCCTTGGTCGAAATGTGTCAAACGAAGAGAGCTTTCTTAGTGGCCAAATCACAAACAAAATGAATATCTATTTCAATGTGTTTAGTACGAGCATGAGCAATAAGACCAACAATGAGGACAGTGGCACCAAGATTGTCACATTATAGTATTGGTGGTGGGGTGAAAAGACCAATTTCATGAAGAAATGATGTAATCCAACATACTTCTGTTGAAGCAAGTGCAATACTTCAATATTCAGTTTCAGTACTAGAGCGAGCAACTATAGGTTGTTTCTTAGCACTCTAAGAAATAAGATTAGGGCCTAAGTAAACATAATAGCCAGAGGTGGAGCAATGATCATCGGGGCATCCCGGCAAGTCAACATCATAATAGGTTGCGAGGGTAAGTGTTGGTGATTTTATGAAATGTAAACCATGAAAGATGGTGGAACGTAGATACTGGAAGATTTGATTAACGACTGTCCAGTGAACATCACTAGGACAATTTAGGAATTGGAAGACTTTGTTGACTGCAAATAGAATATCAAGATGGGTGAGGCAAAGATATTGGAGGGCACCAACGGTGTATTCAGTTGGGATTAAAAGTGAGAATCTATGGTTTTGGAGAGGGGTAAAGTGGGAGTCATCAAAGTTAGTGTGAGTATAGATTGATCAAGATTTGTATGAGAAAGGAGGCCTTTGATATATTTGGTTTGGGTAAGGAGAAGTCCATTTGGTGTGGTAGTGGTTTCAATTCCAAAAAAGTAGTGAAGGGGACCCAGATCTTTGATGGAGAAGGTGTTATATAGATTATCTATGAGAGTGGTAATGAAGGATTGGGAGGAGTCAATAACCAAGTTATCATCCACATAAACCAAAATAAAAGTGGTATAAGTGGAAATGGTGTGAATGAAGAGAGAGGTACCAAATTTGGATTAAGTAAACTAGAGGTCTAAAAGTTTTTGGCTTAGACGTTGAAACCAAGCATGGGCAACCTGCTTTAGACCATAAAGAGTTTTATAAAGGTGACAAATATAGTACGCATATTGAGGATCTACAAATCCAGGGAGCATGTAAACTAGATCTTAAAGATTTCCATGAAGGAAGGCATTGTTAACGTCTAATTGACAAATGGGCCAAGAATTGGAGAGAGCAAGGGTGAGAATTATGCGAATGGTTGTTGGCTTGATGATAAGACTAAAGATGTCTGTATAGTCAACACTGGGTGATTGGCGATAACCTTTGGCTACTAGGTGAGCTTTGTAACGATTGATTGTCTCATCATGTCTTCTTTTAGTTTAAAAGACCCATTTGCAACCTACTATATTGGCATTGGTTATTGGTGGGACAAGAGTCTAGGTTTTATCTCGATGGAGAGCTTGAAGTTCATCAAACATAGCCTGACACCAATGGGAGAATTTTTTGGCTTATGTATAACAGGTGGGGTCAGGAGGATTAGGTGAGGAGTTGGTAATATGAAAGGTATCATAATCTGAAAATTTTCTTATTTTTTTGGTATTTGTGTGAGTGCGGGTTGTCATGGGATGATGGGTTTGCTGAGATTATTAGTTAGGTAATGGTTGGTGTGGTGATGATTGATGGTGAATAGATGAGGATTGTGTTTGTAGTGGTAATGGTAAGTTTATTGTAGGAGGTGGGTGTAATTGAGGTGGCGGAATGGTGAGGTCATTATATGAAAATTAGGTTTTAATGAAACAAACATGTTGAGAGAGATGGATTTTATTTGTACTAGGATCAAGACATTAATAACCTTTATGTTGGAAAGAATACTCAAGAAAGATGCATTGTTTGGCCTTAGAAGTGAGCTTATCAGACCGTGTTGAGCTAAGGAAGGGAAAACAGGCACATCCAAAAACTCTTAAGTGTGTAAGATTAGGTTTGGTACGAAACAAAACTTCATAAGGTGTTTTGTAGTGCCCTCTTACCGTAGGGTACACACCGGGATGCTCGGGGGTTATTCCGGTACATAACCTATAATAAGGGTGAGCTACGTTCGATCACTACATTCACTTCATATGACATCATATCAATATTCACTTACAAAGCATCAATAGTAAAATCACAATATTTTAAAACCAACTTTTTCCTCGCTCCATTTCATAAAACCCAAATGTCTACATTGTATCTTTTAACATTTTCTATATGTACATCATCAAAACCTAATACAAAAGTACTACATGAAAAAGAAAAATATACACAATCTAACTAATCTGTCTAAAAAAATCCTAGCTGACCGACCTTTGAGTCATGATTTCTCTTGCCAATCACAATCTACACGGCTGGTAGAGCCTCTCAGGAGCTAGAGTCGTCTCTTGGTCCTGAAAAGACAATGTTTCAATTTTGGTGAGTTTTGCGAACTCAATCAGGTAACCATCATCGATGGTTCACTCAATTCATGCAACACATCATTTCACATAACATATAATCACATACTGCACTTTACATAAGTATCACATTTTCACTTAAGCATAGGCAAATTTGGCATTTCATTCCAGCAAACATACTTAATAATATGCATATGAAATGCTCATGAGACACTTTCAAATTATTACGTTGTTGTAACTGAGTGCCTAAACTATCACGTATCTATTTTGGATACCTAGCTTATTAATAACTGTCTCTTATCCAATGAGGATATATGGCTCATTTTATATAGTGAGCCTTAGGCTCTTAATCATTGTTTCAGCTCGAGGCCCTTTTTTCTCGTTGAGCTTTAAGCTCTGATCGGTGGCTACTCTGGTCAAAACTATCATTATCTGATTATGCATTTATGTATAGAATGCATGTACCATAATTACTCACATTATAAAGCAATTAGGTCTTCACATTCACATTCAAGTAGCACTTCAATATCTCAATCTACATTCACATTCATCAGCCCTTCTATCCGAAATCCACAATTAAACACATTCAATTATCATTCAAAACATAAATTAAGCAAACAAGTAATTAAGTGAGACCGTCTAGGTTACTCACAAGTTGCTCCTGAAGCTAATGCCTGGAAGATCCGGCAACGTTTGGAAGTTAACGTTCTAGTTGCTTCTCTATCACAAATAATATACACAATATTACAATTTGAACAATCATAAGTATTCAATAATGCACATGTATGAAATGAATTATGTACAATGCATGTTCATGATAATCCCAGGTATTTATCCATCAATTTCATCATAAAATCAATCTCATATCAAAACTCATCTAAGTATAATTTATACTTAGGTTTATGTCTCACTAAAACCATTAAAATCTCTATTTCTTTCTCATTGACTCACTTCAGATTTTTCTAAGTTACACTTTCGGGTCTACTGCTCACATTCAATTAGAAAGAGAAACTGATGTAATTTGGTCATACTCTCTTCTAAAAAAGTGTTCCTCTATGTCTTTTCTTTCCATTGACACTAAAATCGCTCAATTCGGTTTAGTAATTTGGAAGCTATACCTCCAACATTATCGGGTTGTTCACATTAAAAAACAGTGTACTATATATAACTTCCATCTAGAAATTCAATATCTTAGAGAAAGAATCAAAATTTGACTTCTTGAGACAATTTGTAGGCCTATATCTCTAGTTTACTCCAAATTAAATACAGATCAAGATATCATCAAAATACTAGAACATGTTCAGTAAAATATCCAGTACATGCTCTTCCAACTGATACCCTTACTTTGATTCGATCAATCTTTTTCAAGTCAAAACCAAAAGCTATAATTTTTATGGAGAGATAGAGTAATGTATTATGAATCCAATGCTTCAAAAATCAGGTCATTTGAAAGTTAGATGACAAAGTTATGACCAAAATAGTGAAATATGTTCAGCTTTGGGGGGCATAAATTTCATTACAAATATCAGATTAAGGTCATTCAAAGACCGTTTCGAAGAGGACTTCTAGACCTACAACTTTCATGAAGACCTCAAAAATATTTTTGCCTCCGTAAGGGTCCAAATTTCAGAACGATGTAACTATCCTGAATGTCCCTCCTATGCAGCATTACAAAATTATAAAGATCATATCTCCTAACTCAAATGTCTAAAAATTACATACTTTATACCGTTAGAAAGCTAAGAGGATAAGCTACAACTTTTATGTTTTGATCTAATCCGTAGGAATCAATAAAAAAAGGCAAATCCCTTATGATACACCAGATCTGGCTCGGGGAAAGGATCGCCTGAATATTGGGTAGCTGGACAACTTTGTCAAAATCTATTTAGATCAGTACAGTAAATTCACCAAAGTTCAGATTGAAAATTCAACTCTCTCCTACTATTCATCCCAGAATTTCCAAACTTCATTCTCTAAAACCCAACAATTCAAAATTTTATTTCTAGTTTTTTTCCTACTCCATTTCAATCAACTCATTCACCATAAATTCATACAACTCCAAAATATACAAGTTTAATAAAAATCATTAAAAAAGCCAAAAATTCATATTTATCCTATTCGTACTCTGTTACTTTTCTGCATTTTCAACTTTCATTCTCAATCACTATTCTTCCTCTCAACTTCCATTTAAATACTCATTCCCATCTCAAACCATCATTTTACAATTGCTCTTCAACTTAAAAACTATTTCCTTGATTATCTCTAAGTTTGCATCAACTCACGTACAACATACATATGTGTGTGTGTGTGTATATATATATATAAAAATTAGATATGTGCTCTGTTCTTCACTGTGCAAGTAATAGAGCACATATCACCTTTCCATATCTAATTTTTTACACTAATATACTTGCACAGTGAAAAACAGAGCACATATCACCTTTCCATTTCTAATTTTTTAAACTAATTCTATACGCCATTTCATTGTTATTTCAACTCCAAAAAACCATTTCCACAACATCAGATCACTAAAAATCCATCAAAACTAAATAACACTATAACCAAATTTTTCATCTCATCCACAATGTTCATGAATATATATATATATATATATATATATATATATATATATATATGCAACTAGCAATAATTCATCAAATTATTTCATGAATCCACAACTCTAAAGAATTTATTTACTACTTACTTGTTGAAAACTCCAAAAGCTTCAACTATCTTCAAGCCCTAACTTCATGCAAAACTCACGTATTTACTGTGCAAAATGACCAGCTTCTAGTTTTTCTTAGGGTGGAAGAATAAATAGCAGTGGTGGTAGAGTTGTGGGATGAGGAAAAATAAAGAAATCCCTCTGAAGGATTTTGATGGAAAACTCTATGAGTTTGAAGAAAATTCGAAGAAAGTGATAACAAGGAAAGAACTTAGGGAAAATAATAAACCCCTTTTTAGCTCTCGGATAACTCAAACTTACTTCTAACAAATTATAAAAGCAACTTAACTAAGTGACACTTGTCACTTTCCTAATACCTAAGCTATAACTTAGTTTCTTTTAAACTTAACTCCCTTAAACTCTCATCTTTACAATCCAACTATCTTCAAATCTTCTTTTAATTTCCTTTTCCTATTTTCTATAATTGTTTAAAATTTATTCCTAAATTCACCAAAATTCACAAATCTCACAATTCTACTAACCAATAATATTTTCAAAATAATTAAATTCAAAATTCACTAAATTTTTAAAAATTACAACTTAATATAATTATACCCGAAATTATTCATGAATGCATGTAGAATTATTTTCATGTGTAGAAAAATTCACTATTTATGTGTATAACATATTATGTATGAGCATGAAAAAAATGCTTTTCTAAGCTCTCCTTGATCACTCATATTTACTATTTGAACCTTTCCACAGGTAATGGGATGTCACATGTTTTATGGAGCAGCATTGGTGTAGGGAGAAGATTGATTAGATAGACAACTGTTGAAAAGGCTTCAAACTAGAATATTTTTGGAAGGTCGGCATGGGGGAATAAGGTAAGACTTTTTTTCTGTGATGTGTCTAATTTTGTATTCAACAGCACCATTTGGTTAGGGTGTGTGAGGATAGGAAATGTGGTTGGTTATGCCATTACTGGATGTATAATGAGTAAAGGGGCCTTTGATGAGTTCAGGTGCATCATCAGTTTGTAATACTTTGATTGTGGCAGATAGTAATTTTTCATTGGTGGTTTTGAAATGACGAAATTGATTAGGAGCTTGTGATTTATAGGTTAATGAGTATATCCATGTGAAATGACTATAATCATCAATAAAAATAATAAAGCAACGATACCCAGAGAGAGATAAAGTTGGGGATGGTCCCCAGATATCACAGTGAATGAGTTGTAACAGAGCAGTTGATTTGCCGGATGATGAAGAAAAAGGAATTCTAGTACTTTTACCTTGAAGACATGAGGTACAAGGTTTTATTACATAAGGTTTATTAGAGAGACTTCGAAACAAACTAGAGATTGTGGTATGACAAGGATGACCAAGTCGTTGATGCCAGATTGCAGGAGGCACCGTTTGAGCAGTAAGAGCAATTGGATTGTGGAAGGTGCTAGATATCCTCATTGGGTAGAGATTTCTTGGATGTTACCTGTCTGGGTTTGGAGATCCTTCACAACATAACCAAAGGGGTTAAACTCGATGGAGCATAAATTATCAGTGACAAATTGACCAACACATAGAAGATTAGTAGTTATTTATGGAACAAGCAAAACATGATTAAGGTAAAGAGATTTCCGATGGTGGGTGAGTGTTTATGTGCCAGTGGAAGTGATTAGAAAGGGATTTGACATTACCATCAAGTACTTGGTTTGTTCCACTATAGGGCTCAACATTGTCTAGGAGTTGTAGGTCAGGCGTCATGTGAGCAGAAACACCAATGTCATGAAGTCATTCAATGATAGTGCTAGTGGTGAGATTAGAAGTATTTGGGTAATCACTGATGTTCATAACAGAGAATGCACTATGAAATGTGTTTACGTTAGGGTATGGTTGGGTGTTTCTAGAGTTGGAATATCTAAAGCGACACTTAGCAGTAGTATGTCATATTTTGTAGCAAATTTGACAAAAGAGAGGTGTATGTGTGTAGTTTGATTTTGTATTAGGGTTCGGCTGAAAAGATTGGTGGTAGGCTAAGGGAAATGGTTTGGATTGGACTAAATAGGAGTTGAAGTGGGGTTGGTGGGTTTGATAGAGGAAGGAGTTCGTGGATTGGGCTGGAAAGGAAGGATAGATAAGGGACGTGGGCTGAAGGGCTTGAGTGATTTGTGTGAGCTACAAATGGATGGGTCGGTGGCCCAGAGCCTAGGTGGTGGGTTGATTTGGGGAAGGCTAGGTGATTAGGGTAAGAAGGTCGATTTTGGTGACTCCTCCTCCTCGTCCATGGACATTGCGTGTGGTGCTTGCAGCTGCGAAGGCAACGCCAAGGTTTGGTGGAGCTAGTGAGTGATATAGCGATAGCCTCTACTTATGAAGGAATACCACTGGGGACAGGATAGCGGTTAGCACACAGTAAACTAATTCATCGTGTTTGTCCCAGTCAGAGAGGATGTTGGCGATGTAGTGATTGGTAATAATGGTGGAGCTAGCATGCCATCGATGTGCCCTAGTAAGTTGCAGATATGTAATATTGTCTAGATTGATTGCTCCAAACAAGGTAATTGGAGTGGTCTAATATCATAGTTATGAAATTTGTAATGTTCTGAAAATGGAAGGTTTGGGTTGGTGTTGAGTTCAGTGCTTGTTCTGTTTGTTGGGTGGCCATTGGCATAGGTTGGGATTCTTCTATGTGGTAACTGTGTTGGAGGCTTGTGAAGTGAAGTTGTAGAAGGTATTTGTTAATGGAGTTGTTGTGGAGTCTGGTGGTGGGAAAATAGGTTTAGTGATACCTGAAAAAAATGTATGTAGGACAGAACGTCTAGAAGTGATGTAGTTTGAGGTTGTGAAGATAGGAGCTATGTAATTGTTGGAAGAGTCTGGGAAGGGTGGGCAGAAGAAGGCTAGATTGTGGGCTCTGATACCATGAAAGATAGATTAAAAAAAAGATAATTGTTTTTTTGTGTTTTTTTATAAGAGAATTGTATAGCTATTTATATAAGTGATGAAAGTATAAACATGAAAATATAATTATATAATAGAAGATTTCAAGGCTAAAATTATGTTGTTGAAATTATGAAATTTGACTGTTGTAGCTGAATCAAAGGCATGCTTTATCAAGAGTCATACTCTTTGGTTTTAAGATCGTGAGGTTAATCTTATTGCTAAGGTGACAATGACTAGCAACATGATATTTATATTGAACTTGTACACTATGGAAGTCACGTATTTAAAGACTTATGTCAATGATCCTTCACAGATGTAGCATATAAGGTACAAATATTTGAATTTTGAAGGATACTAAACTTTGGGAGAGAAAAATGGTGAGAGGCGTTTTAAGTATAGATCATTTTAAATAACTATGTAAAGCACACTTACTTGGAAAGCATTCAAGGAAAAGCTTTCCAAACTAATTATAAAACTCAATTTGACAGTAATTTGTCAATTTTTGCCATTCCTAATTTTGTTGCTTAAAACATATTAACGGACAAAGCTTTTAACTACAATAACGGATAGGATGGGGTAGGGGGCCAAAAGCACAGCTCTGTCAGCTCATCCATATGGCTTCCATATTTTCTTCTCTTCTTCCCACACCCCCACCGCATATCGACCCTTCCGGCAACCGCAACCACCAACAGAACCCCTCTCTCTTTACTCTCTCACCACCCCCAGAACCCACCCTCAAAACCCCTTCAATCCGTTCTCGCCTCAGCAGACTTTGCCAAGAGGGTCAACCTCACCTTGCGCTCCAACTGTTTGACACAATACCCCGGCCAACGACCGTTCTCTGGAACACTATCATCATTGGCTTTATCTGCAACAATATGCCCCTTGAAGCTCTTTTATTCTACTCCCGACTTAAGAATTCGTCTCCTCCCATCAAATGCGATTCCTACACATACTCTTCTGTACTAAAGGCATGTGCTGACACGCGAGAGTTAATGATTGGTAAAGCCATTCATTGCCATTTTGTTCGGGGTTTGTCGTACCCTAGCAGAATTGTGTATAATTCTCTTTTGAATATGTACTCTACTTGCTTAAGTCAGATGGGTTCTTTGAACGCTTTTGATTTCTCCAAGTATGACGTTGTGCGTAAAGTTTTTGGCGCTATGCGAAAGAGAGATGTTGTTGCTTGGAATACTATGGTTTCTTGGTATGTGAAGACTAAAAGGCATGTCAATGCTGTCAGGCAATTTAGGGTGATGATGAAAATGGGAATTAAACCAACTGTCGTTAGTTTTGTTAATGTTTTTCCTGCTTTGTCAGGTATTGGAGATTATAAGAATGCGAATGTTCTTTATGGAATGCTTATTAAATTGGGTACTGAATATGCAAATGACATGTTTGCTGTGAGCTCCGCCATATCCTTGTATGCAGAACTTGGTTGCGTTGATTCTGCCAGAAAAGTTTTTGATTGTTCTCTGGAGATGAATGCCGAGGTCTGGAACACTATGATTGGCACGTACATCCAAAATAATTGTCCCCTTGAGGCCATTGATGTTTTTCTTCAAGCTAAGGAAACAGAACACACTGTTCTCGATTATGTAACCTTTCTTTTAGCCTTAACAGCAGCTTCTCACATACATTGTTTAAAATTGGCGCAACAACTCCATGCCTGTGTGATCAAGACTCTAAAAGTATTACCAGTATTAATAATGAATGCAATCATGGTCATGTATTCAAGGTCCGGTGATGTTCACTCATCATTCAATGTTTTCGAAAAGATGCAGGAAAGAGATATTGTCTCATGGAACACCATAATCTCTGCTTTTGTACAGAATGGTTTTGATGAGGAAGCCTTGATGCTTGCATATGAAATGCAGAAGCAAAAGATTAAGCCTGATTCTGTGACTGTAACTGCTCTACTTTCTGCAGCATCTAATCTGAAAAACGAAAATGTTGCAAAGCAGTCCCATGCTTATCTTCTTAGGCAGGGCATAAGTTTCGAAGGCATGGACAGTTATTTGATAGACATGTATGCTAAATCTGGTCTTATTAGGACCTCAGAACTGATTTTTGCTAAGAGCTCTGTGAACAGTAGGGATCAAGCCATCTGGAATGCCATGATTGTTGGGTACACCCGTCATGGGCTTACTGAAGAAGCATTTTTTACCATAAGAAAGATGACTGAACAAAAGATTATTCCTAATGCTGTGACTTTAGCATCCATTCTTCCAGCTTGTAATTTAGCAGGAGATATAGATTTGGGGAAGCAGATCCATGGAGTTTCCTTTCGTTATTTGTCGGCTGAAAGTATCTTTGTAAACACGGCCCTTGTTGACATGTACTCTAAATCGGGTGCAATCAATAATGCTGAAAGTGTATTCATGTCAGCCACAGAGAAAAATTATGTCACTTATACAACTATGATACTGGGTTATGGTCAAAATGGGATGGGTGAGAAAGCCCTCTCTTTGTTTCACTCAATGAAGAAGTCTGACATCAAACCTGACACTGTTACCTTTGTTGCAGTCTTGTCAGCTTGCAGTTATGCAGGTTTGGTTGATGAAGGTCTCAAAATATTTCAGTCAATGGAGAGAGAGTTTGGTGTTCGACCATTGATTCAACATTATTGTTGCGTTGCAGACATGTTAGGGAAGGCTGGGAGGGTTGTGGAAGCGTATGAGTTTGTTAACCAATTGGGTGAAGATGGGAATGTGTTGGAAATCTGGGGTTCAGTGCTTGGGGCTTGCAGACTTCATGGGTATACTGAATTAGGAGAAGAAGTTGCAAAGAAGTTGCTTGAATTAGATTCAGCAGACAGCTTGGCAGGGTATCAAGTTTTGCTCTCCAATATATATGCTGAGGAAGGAAGCTGGAAAGATGTTGATAAAGTGAGGAATGAGATGAGGGAAAAAGGTCTGCAAAAGGAGGCTGGCAGTAGTTGGATTAATATCGGAGGTCAAATCACCCGTTTTATCTCGAAAGATCAAGACCATCCTCAGTGTGATCAAATATATAAAATGTTGAAACAATTGACTCAGGAAATGAAAGATACTCATCATGGTTCTTGTCTTAATTCATGGAGCATGAGGGATATATCTTACTTGCTTGGATCTTAGGTGGAATTGTTGTTTGATAAATGATGGAAAAATATTGAATATATGCTTGCAAATGCTGCTTCATGTTTATAGTTTGGCCATCGTGGTTGAAAACTGTGACATTGGAAATTTTGTTGAGATTTCTTGGTTGGGTTTCTGGAACAACTCGGCAATATATTTGAAGCGGATCAAACTATGGGATGCCTTTCATGCCTGATATTAACATGGTGTCAGGTGTAAGTTTTGGCTCGTCGGACCAGCCATCAGTACCGTAGTGGTTATTTAGTCAAATCATTGAGGTCAGTACCTTTAAATAGATGAGCCTTTACATTCTAGCAATTTTTGTTTCAATGAATTATTGTTTGCAGAATATCTCTTTCTTATTGCATGTACTTTCTCTGATCAGCAATCCTTCCTCTTGGGTATTGATCGTTCTGCATGCAGTAATACAGTTTGAATTCATGCAGTCAGACCAATCAATCATTGAGACACTCTGGAAATAGATTCTTGGGCATGTGTTTTGATCTTATGGTAAGTGATGTCTTGTTATTCGTTTGCCTTCCTATAGTCACTGTGTCTTCTTTTCATCTTCCAGAGATTCTAAATTTGCTTTGGTACATTGTTCTTTTACTAGAACATTATTCCTGTACTTTCCCTTTTGGTTTTTGTTAAAACAGATGAGCTATGATATAGACTAGCAAAAGTATTTCATGTTCTTTCATATTTCAACATGCATCAAGATCATTTCCTAATGAAATATTTTAGAAAGAATGTTAGAGAGATGATATGACTATATTATTGTTTTTAGATCTCTCACTTTACTTTTCTCTGGATCTACTTGAAGAGATGCCGATATTGTCAAAGCGGAAATGTTTGACAATGCAGCGAATTTAATTTGAAACATAGTCAAATGAAAAATTGCACAAAATATCAAGGGTGAGAAATATGTGAGTGAAATTGGTCTTTGAATATCAAGGCTGCATGTGATAACACAGAACCTAGTAATAGTTGAATTTGTGAAGTTTCGTACCAAAGAAAATATCCACTTTGAGAGTTCTTGTTCCATGGATAAGCAAACAATTCTGAGCTGACCATGTTGATAGTCATATGTTCTTTTTTTTGTTTTTTCCAGACCAATTCCTACCTATGCTGTTAAACAACAACGTGTTTATATTATTTCCGAGTTTGCTTGGCCACATTCATGACCATTCTATATTACTTTTGCCTCCCATGTGTATTACCACTGACCTATGTATGGAGCATCATTTTGAG
>JAOSBM010000204.1:3034247-3046031 GCA_027568955.1 Erythroxylum tenue | reverse complement strand
TATAAAACTTAAAATAACATTTAAGAGAAAAATTGAGCCTTAACATACTCCACGAATTGAGCCTTAACATGCCACCCCTATTCAGCCTTAATTCTAAAAAGCTTCTCACTAACGGCGCATACCCTTTAATGTTTGCCGTGAATTTCGCAAGAAAGCAACAAAATTTCTAAGAAATAAGATAAACTCAGAAATCCAATCCATTGAAAATTTCTGCTTTTTCAATGTAGAAACTAATCAACCACAACAGGCTAGAACAACAAATGCTAGCACAGCAAAACTGTAAGGAAAATTAAAAAAAAAAAAGAGAAACCCACTAAAACATTCAGATCAAAAGCACAAGAACAATCAAAGAACGCAAATCCAGCGCACGGAGAACAAGAAAAACAGAGGAAAAGTTGAGACACGGACAGCTTCTTGGCCTGTTCAAGAGAGCCAGCATGACCGAAGTGAAAGAGATCGTAGATCCCATCGGCGTAGACACGTATAGTTCGGTCGGAGGTTGGCGAGGAATCGGAGTTAACTTCATTTGAAATGGAATTCAACTCAGAACGGCTGTGGTAGGAGCCTACGCCTCCATTCATCCCCTGTTTCTCGTCCATCCGGAAAAGAATTAACTCTCTCTCTCTCTCCTCTTTAGCTTTTTACCTTTATTCTTTTTCTGTATTGGAATTCTAAATTTTGGCTACGGTTTGAGGATCTAGGGAACCTTCGGCTATTCTTCGTTGACAACCGATTCTGAATTATAGATTAACAACATAATCATCGATATTTGTTAACTAATTAGTCATTAATTGCATCCTAAATTCTAGTATTTGTTACTCCCTCCGATTCATAATAAGAGTCGTTTTAGAAGAATGCACACTTATTAAGAAAGTTAATGAAATATCTAATATACCCTTATTAATTACATGTTAAAGTGCCTTGAAAATATAATTTGTGTAATTAAGATGTGAGAGAAATTAAAGGGTAATTTTGGAAGTAAAATTATAAATATGCATAAAAAGTCACAAACGATACTTATTTTGAACAATTCAAATCCCTCTAAAACAACACTTATTATGAATCAGAGGGAATAATATATTTTGTTTTTCTTACATATGAAAATTCGTTCTATCAATTCAGGTGAGTTGGTAAGGAACTCTTCTGATTTAAGTAAGGTCGAAGATTCGAACCGCTCTCATTTAAAATTTGGAGCCAGAGTTTTATCTCCCGTAAGAGACCTATTCGATTCGAGCAGGGATTAATCTGAGTATAGATACTAGATAGTTTAAAGGTGTCTTCCTATAATTAGAAACACTACCTTTTGAAAAAAAAAGCATTCTGTCACATCGAAGTAATAAAAGTTGTCCCAATGATACAGTTTCACATTTATTAGACTTCAATGATTTATGGATGGACATTGGAAAGGTAAGCGATATAGTTACGGGAGCTATTTGAGTTTTAACAGATTTGGACCACTAAATAATCAATTGAATTTAACACCTTGTTTAATTTTGAGTTTGAACTATTCAACGTTTTGCCTCAATAAGCATTTTGATTTCAATAGCGTTTGAAACTCCTTCACATTCCACTCATGCCTTGAATCAAGACTTTATCAATTCATTTACCACATATCCTACTCATGAGTTCTATATACACCATTCCCATCATCCAGACTACTTTAAGCATTCAGTATAACTTCATATTGGTGACAGTTTTGCCAATTAGAGGCAATGTTGTGAAGTTGTTGTATATGTTTGCAACAAACATGGCTTTGTTAATGGAAAGCATCCTAAGCCTGATAATTCATCTCTTCTATCTGCACAATAGGAAAGATGCAACAATATGATAATCTCTTGGATTCTAAATTTGGTAGATGAAGACATCACTGACAGTCTGTTATATTGCTCTACTGCTGCTAAAATGTGGAAAGAATTGGAGATAAGGTACGTTGGGACTAAGATGATCAAGTACAGAAAGAGACTTTTCTACTTAACAAGGTAATTTCTCTGTGGCCTTTGAAACTCAAAAAATTATGGGATGAATATGCTTCTTTAGTGAACATTCCCTCCTGTACTTATGGTTCTAGCCAAGTTTCCAACAAGATTATTCATTATTAGCGCTTAATGCAATTTCTTATGGACCTAAATGATGATTACAAAGTGATTAAAAGTAACATTTTCATGATGACACCTCCCTCGTCTGTCAGTCAAGCTTATAACCTTGTGTTACAAGAGAAACAACAAAGAGAGATTTATAATACTTGTTGGCTTTTTTTATGTGGAGAAGACTCTCTCAATTTTATTGAATAGAAACTTGTCAATTTATACAATCTTTCTCTAACTTAAATTTAAAAATCAGATAACATCTAATCTAAATCAACATAAAATAAAATCTCAACTTAAAGAAAATATTCTGATAATATCTTTGATTGTTTCAAAGTCACATGTTCAACACTCTCTCTTGACTTTGATGCTGCAAACTCCAAGCATTTTTTTCTTTTTCGTTTGTGCTCCCATAATTTCGCTGTTAGGCTAAGTATGATGCTGCACATAACTCCTCCTCCTTAAATTGATCGTTTACAGCTTGTTTGGCTTCTCTCACTTTTTGTTTTCGATGATTTTTTTCAATATGAGCATGGTGGATATGAATCATCTTTGTTTCTGTTGTTGTTGTCGATCTTGTTGAAACTCTTGTTGTTGTTTCCTCCTGAATTTTTTCTTTTCTTTGTGCATTTTGATTCGAGTCATTGTAGGATTTGTTGACAAATCCGGAACGTCGTAGTCTTCATCTACAGCTTCTCACAAGTCATTTGCTTCAAGGAAGGCCTCCATTCGAATAGCCCAACCTAGGTAATTTCTTCCATCAAACACTGGTAGAGTAATGGCAGTGAAAGATGATTCTGAATCCATTGTCGTGTGGTTTTTGACTTGTGGTGTGAGAAAGCGTAGAATGAGTTATGGGTTATAGGTTTGTAGGTTTAGAGGTCCCTTAATATCAAGAGAGCTCTAATACTAATTGTTGGTTTTTTTATATGTGGAGAAGACTCTCTCAATTTTATTGAATAGAAGCTTGTCAATTTATACAATCTTTCTCTAACTTAAATTTAAAAATCAGATAACATCTAATCTAAATCAGCATAAAATAAAATCTGAACTTAAAGAAAATATTTTGATAATATCTTTGACTGTTTCAAAGTCACATGTTCAACAATACTACTACTTCAGCGTAGAGGTTATAGAGGTTCTTCAATAATTCTTGAAATTCATGCCATTTTACTCAAAGGAACAACTTCAGTAAAAGAAACAATTATTTTTGCAAACACTGTAAAATTCCTGGACTTCTATGGAGCGTTGCTTTAAACTTCATCCTGAATTAAGAAACGAAAGAAACAAAAGGTTGGCTACTACTGTGGGCCATTCTGATTCCTGATTCTGATGGCTCTTATAATGCTCAAGCTAATGGAGTTTTTAATGGCATCCCTCTTATCATTGCTGAACAGTATCAATAGCTCCTGGTGTTGTTGTCACATTATAATTTAAAGGCCTCTCCCCCTGATCCTATTGCATCCTTTTCTATGATGGCACATAACTGCTAATATCTCTTTTCATCTAAGCCTAATCTGAAATGGATAATTGATATGTACTCCACATTTAACATTTTTTATACTTATAAACCTATTTGACATCATTTCATTATTACTACACCTAATGGCAATAAAGCCCCAGTTAAACACATTGATACTGTCAAGTTATCCCCAGATATTACCCTCTTATATACTGTGTCTCCCTGATTTTCAGTTTAATCTCCTTTAAGCGGCAAATTAATGAAACAACTTTCCTCTAACTTTTTGTTTACACCTACTCAATGTGTTCTTTAGGTCCCTTCAATGAGCAGAGCAATGCCTTTTGATAGGCAAGCTGATGGACTATATTGTGTTGAATCCTACAAAACTTACAAGTGGTGGAACTTCTAGTTTTGATTTTGCCCCTTTGATCAATAATTGTAGCATAATTTATAATGTATCTACTGATTTGTAGTATTGCAGATTAGGTCACATTCCTTATGCCTCAATGAAATATATTGATGTTCTTAAACTCAACTCTGATTCAGTTTGTTATATTTGTCCTAAGGCAAAGTTTTATAAACAATCCTGTCCTTTTAGTTCTTATAGTGTTGAATGTATTTTTGAACTCATACATGTAAAAATTTGGGGTCCATATCAACATGCTATATATGATGGATATAAATACTTCCTTACTATTGTTGATGATCATTCTCATGCTACATGGACTAATTTGTTATCTTATAGGCAATGCTTTCCATATCTCTAAAGTGTTTGCCGCTTAAATTGAAACGCAATGTAATGCTACTATTAAGATTGTTAGATTAGATAATGGTCTTCAATTTTGTGATAGTCAAGCACAATCATCTAATGCCAATAAGGGTTTTATTTACCAAACTTCCTATTAAAATACTCCCCGGCAAAATGGGAGAGTTGAGAGGAAACATAGACATCTACTTGACACAACTAGAACCCTCTTCTTTCATGCCAACCTTTCAAAATAATTCTAGGGTGAATGCTTTCTCACAACCATATACCTCATAAACAAAATTCCATTACTTATTTTACAATACAAATCTCCTTATGAATTCCTATATCATCAGCCACCATCTTATCAACATCTCAAATCTTTTGGATGCCTTTGTTTTGTTGCTACACCAACAAAACGTAGAACTAAATTTGAAGCCAAAACCCATCTATGTGTTTCCATGGGATATCCCTATAGCAAAAAGGCTTACAATGTGCTTGATCTGATCATTGGCAAGATCATCTCTTATAGGGATGTATATTTTTTCTCATGAACATCTTTATCCTTTTCATAATTTCATTCTTCATAAAAAATTTCATCTTATGTGCTCCCTTCTCCCACCTCTGAAATAGATTTTATGTTATTTTCCTTTTCTTCTAATGAATTATCTTTTCCCTTATCTCAACATGATATTACCTCTTATGTCCAGCTTGTCTTCTCCCTCAAACCAACTTTTTCCTTATACTTCTCTTATATAGTAGTTCCCTCCTCTTAGAAGATCGACTATAGTTCATAAAGCTCTCACTTATTTATAGGACTATATTTGCTCTTATACGAATAGCAGCACCATTCACTATCATTAGTTTAATTTAGTCCAATTTCATCACCTACCTCTCCCTCACAAAGCTCATGTCTCCAACCTCACTACATACACTGAACCTTATTCTTATTAAGAGGCTTCCACTAATCTAGATTGAGTTTAGAGACTGAGGCTTTATAGGCTAACCATACTTGGGACTACCGTTATAGAAGAGGTCTGCAAGCGGGTGGTCTAGACTGTTACATGATTAGGATCAGATAAGAGCTCTCCAACATCAATAGCCAGATGAGATTAATAAGTAAAGGAGTGGATATACTTTTAACATCAAGAATTCCAGCTTCAGATAATAGTTCAATGGTAAATTTCTTTTGAGTGAGAGTAATACCATGAGAAGTATAACTAACTTTAAGACCCAAGAAATAATGTAATTTTCCCAGATCTTTGATATTAAATTTTAGATGAAGAAGTTGTTTTAAAGCCTGGATTTTAACAAGTTTAGAGCTAATCACCAAGATATTATCAATATAAACAACTATTGTGGTAAGATCAGAACCTGTTTCTTGAGAAATAGGGAGTAATCATTATTAGATTAAATATATCCTAGCTGTTGAAGAGAAATAGACAGTTTAGTAAACCACTACCTTAATGTACTATCTATTGGTGTACTCACCTTTAATTCATACTGTAGTAGTTCTCTATCACAATGTAGCCTAGATGTCAAATGCAGTATGATGAATAAATGCTTAGATCCTGGATCTAGCAATGCAAATACCTCAAAGTCATAAATAAGAAGTGCACCTGCAACAACATCCGGAGAGTCTTGTGTCTCTTACCTAGTCATGGCGTAGACTCGGGCCTGGGCCTGGGCCTGGGCTTAGGACTAAGGTCGGTTGTCCCGCACTTCAGTCCTCATAGAAGAGCTCCCAGAGCTCACTCTACCTCTACCGCAGCTCCTCTGTTCGGACCCACTACCTCGGTTCTGCTGGAGCCCAGTCTGGTGTGAGTGAGAGGTCTGGTTCCGAGGTCTATGACATCCAAGTTGGGCTCTGAAAATGGGGTGCAACAAGTCATTATAGGATGCTTATTGGGAAACTCAATCACCTCACTCATACTAGACCAAATCTGACATTTGTTGTTCAAATATTGAGTCAATTTATGCAATAGTCTCGAATACCCCATTTATAGGCCTTGGAACATGTTCTTAAGTATGTTAAAGGCACATCTGGTTAAGGTATATTCAGTTAAAAGCTGATACTCAGCTCAACATTAAGCTTTCTCATACTCATATCGGGCCAGTTGTCTTACCTCTCGATGCTCCATCATTGGTTATTTAATTCAACTTGTTCAATCTCCTATTAGTTAGAAGAGCAAGAAGCAAGGTACTATCTCTACATCATCTGCAGATCAGGCTGAATATAGAGTCATGTCGTAGGCTGACTCTAAAGTTACATGGCATGTAAGGCTTTTGGAAGAATTTAATATCCTAAACCTTAAGCCTGTTCTCTTACACTGTGACAATCAAAGTGCTTTGCACATCTCTAAAAATATGATTTTCATAAGAGAACTAAGGATACAAAGTTGGATTGTCACTTCACACGTGATAAAATTATGGAAGGTCTGTTGTAGCTTACATATTTTCTCACAAAATGTCAACTTGCTGATGTTCTCATCAAAATCCTTCCTTCTGCTCAGCATTGGCAGCTTCTACTCAAGCTAGGAATGTTGTCTTCCTTCTTCAGCCAACATTCTCTAGCTTGTATTGGGTGTTGGAGAAAACTTCTTGCCACATCAATAAGTTTGTTATGACTAGATAACCGATTAGTTTTAGCTAACTAAAGGAATATATTCCTTTTATTCTTTTGTATATAAACTTATACATAGTAGAGCTATTTACGCTATTTTTACAAAGGTCTAAACATAAAGTTACAAAATGTATCAACTTAGTTTATTTAATAACTTACTTAACATATATAATTTATAAATTATATACAAAATTTCCTTTTATATATATATGAAATAATAAGGGATATAACTCTTATGCATGTATTTTGATTAAAAAAACTCAATTTGATTAGTGTAATCAATACTTACCTTTATTTACCTAGTTTGATTGATTAATTAGCATATTTTAATATTATAAAAACATCTATTTTATTTAAAAGAGGGGTATAAGTAATATTACTTTGTGGAGTAAAAGACAGATCTTTTTTATATTTTAAGCAATCTTTAAAAAATATTTTGATTTTTAAAATTCTCGGAAAAAATTCTTCTAGTTTTCAATTTTCTAAAAAAATCCATTCCCTTAAATTTTGGTTGAAAAATAACAAAGAATTACATGCAATATGAAAATCAGACCTGACCTAATCAAATGTCATTAATATGATACTCAATGTAGCTCTTAAACTCGACCTGAATAAATTAAATTAGACTTAAATTAATAATTTATGATAATTATAATAAATTATTGATTTAAGTAGAATTTAATTAATTCAATTCAAGTTTGAGAATTGAGTTGAATCGTTATGTAAATAATATTTAATTAGTTCAAATTTGATATTCATATTACGTATGTTTTGTCATTATTTTTTAATCAAATTCTAAAAGAATGGATTTTCTAAAAAAAATGAGAACTAAAATAATTTTTTTAAAGAAAATTAAAGGATTAGAAAATTTTTCTAAATTTTCTTAAACTATAGGAAAATTTTGTATATTTTACCCTATTTTGTGGGTAAGAGCGTTGGTTAGAACAATTATGAACAATAGAGGTAATTCACGGGAGAGCTTATGTAATTAGTAAACGTAACAAGAGTCAATATTCTTAGTATTAACTTTCCACCCTAATTAGGACCAAGTTTAATTGCAGTCATATTACAAGATTGAATATATCAATGGACATTATTATCGCTAAATATACTTAATTAGTGAGGGATGGTTACAATCATGACAATTTAGAGAAGGATATTTGATAATTGTTCCCTTCATTCCATGTCTTTTATGTGACCTTTTCATTTGGAAAGTTTACAGGTGCAGTGATTAAGGAAAAAGAGAGAGCAATATCATAAGTTAGTTATGCGAAGGGTAGCAACCATTGATCCCCTTCAATGAAGGACATGTTTAGGAAAGGAGCAGCCTGTGTGTTGTTCAGTCTCTGAACATAAGGTGCTCTTAATGCCATGTTAGCTCCTGAACCTACGCAATTGTATTCTCCATAAAAAACAGTCCTGCAACCATTTTTAAACACAAACCCAGTTGACTAATTAGCACCATTTTCACGTTGAGTCACAATCTTTTTTAGAATATATATTAATATATCCAACTAATAATCTCTTAACTGGTCTCGTGTGGGATCGTTGAAATCATTCCAACCCTCAGGAGCTATAATATCTGTCATGGCAGTGTATGCGAAAACCACCCGAGAAAATGGCCTCCATGCACGACCTAGCCATATTCTTCCTGTGCCTCCAAGAGAGCACTTCACGAATGCAAACCCTGTGTTCTCGTCTTTGGAAGCTCTACCATGTGCTGTCACTGCTCCATTTATGACCCTTTGACCTGGAGCTACTGGATTCGCCATGGAAATCAGCTGGCAGTTCTATAATGAGATTGAAAGGTATATTCACTCCAGATTAGTTTATAGGAAAGTAGAAGATCTTAAACAAGATGAAGGGTGTTGGAAAATCTCTTAAGATTGCAGATTCTTGATTTTATGAATCAGTTTAGAGATATTGATTTGATTGCTATCAAATAAATTAAATTTTATTTTATGCTAATTTAGATTAGATGTTATCTGTTTTTGAATTTAAGTTAGAAAAAGTATGTATAAATTGACAAGTTTCTATTCAATAATACAACGATGTTCTATGACAAAACATTTTCTTTTCTTCTCTTTTGTATTCACTTATTATGCTTCAGTTCTATAAAAATCAATGTTTTAAAAACCGGACCGGACATCGAGCTGGTCGAAGGAAAGGTTTAAGGTTCAGAGGTTCAACCGATAATGAACCGCTATCAAATCGGAATATAATAAATAAGATGAAAATTTTATAAGAATAACAAAGGGCATATCAATGCATTTCTCAGTGAAGAGATAGATCAAATCAGTTCATTGCTTGTATCTGTAACAACTACAGTCCAGGCTTATCTCGATTTTTCTCTGTAATCGTACTAGCTTTAACCTGCAAAGATGTGTAATAAAGGCTCCCTTTACCTTGATTTCTGTGCTTAATTTGGCATTCTATGGAAATTAGTATAACATTTTAGACTTCTCTTTTATTTTTTAATTATTGTCGAATTTAGGTGTTCATAAGATAATATAACAATTATTTCATTTTAACTAATGATCAAACTATAATATTGACTCCCTATTTCAAAGGCTATCTACTTTCACTTAAATGCATCCTCCTAGAGTAACTTCATGATGGTCATTGTTTAACTCAGTGAAACTCAATTTAATGGTTTGTTTAGATTTCATCATTAGCCTAATGGATTGTTTCGTCTATTATCTGAGTTATGTTATGGGCAGCACATTCTTATTATTTTGGCACAGTGTAAGTATACCAACTTTTGATAAAAGAAACTGACCTCATAAAGTGACCTTCCATTGCCAAAGATGAAATCAATTGAACCTTGGATATAGCATTCCTTAAAGTAATGTCGACCTACGTCGTCATGAAGCGTATCTTGAGCTCCAAAGAATCCACAGCCCCAGAAGGCTGCTTGGTCTCCAGATATTCTTATTGCAACCGCTTGGGCTCCCTTATCTCCGGGTCCTGGAATTGGTGCAACATTCTGACACATGCACAAAAGATAGGTATGAGATCACTTGTTGAAGCAATTAAGTTCAGTACCATTCATATGATCATCAAGTCTTTCTTGTAGCTAAAAAGTTATATTGATCTTACCATGAAGCTAATATTCTTGGCAATGAAATTGTTGGAGAAAACTTGTACTGAACCACTGTAGAATGTGCCACGAGAAGAATTGGCCGTGTCATTCCATACAATGGCAGTTGATGTGTAACCTTGCCCTTGAAATGTGATATTTTGTTTCGGTATTGGAACATTTACTTTCTCACTGAAACAACTCAGTCGTATCATTCAATTGATATAAAAAATTTCGAAGAGAACCAAGAAGAAGAAGAAGAAATAAAGATACCCTTTAAAGTTTTAGTCATGGAAGTGCATAAACTTACTAGTAAATGCCAGAATTTATCCATATTATAGTTCTCTTCTGGCTAAAATTTGCTACTGCATCAACAGCTGCTTGTACGGTAGTGAAATTGCAGCATCCGTTTCGATCAACACAGAAAATAGAGGTGGTGTTAGTGTCTGGAGGAGGGAAGTCAGGTGGAAAATCGTCGCAGATGTTGACTTTGTTTCCTTTACTGTGGTGTCTATTGTGGTGTTGGTGGTGATGGCCTTCAATGATGTATGGTATGATAGGTGCAATAATTGGTTGTAAAGACAAAGTTGTAGAACCAAGTTCAATTAGTTGTTTGAGAAGTGAAGGTCTTGAACTAGTAATTATACCTGATGCCAAGATTCCAAGAATGGCAACCAAAAGAGTTAAAGAAATGTTTTTGAGACTCATTTCTGATTGGAGGGGGGAAACAGGAGAAAGGCCTGAGACTATTTTTAGTACCAGTTGGTATTATATAAATATGCGCTTGAAGTGAAAGGTTTGATAACATGTCTTGCAAATCACCCTGTCCTTGTGCATTGTTGAGAGAATTTCCAAAGTTGTACCAAACTTGATGCAAGTAATGCTTGAATTGAAATTACAGCTACTGTTAACTTGAAATTGTGTAAGCTCCTAAACTAGAGCACTTATGGGCCTCAAACAATTGCATATGGATCTTCAGGTCCCAATTCCAACATTTAATCTGCTTCCTATTTCACTGCAGGATTCAATTACGTTATCGTAGATTATTCCACAATTATATATAGACGACGCAGGTACTGTTGCAACATATTATGATAATGGAGCCATTATAATTTTGTGGAGAATGACTTGTTTAAACACATTTAAAGATTCATTTGAAAGCTTGTGTTGAAGATAATCTAAAATCTCTTTTCCCTTTTCTTTTAATCTATCAAAAAGAATGTAGTACTTTCTTTCTGTCAAAGGTAAACCTGATTTTGAGACGCAAGCGACCTGTTTTCATTATGAAGTTGACTTGTGAGTGGAAGTTTATGCTTGGCTTGAGCTAATGGAACTGATACTGAGGATTAAGAGTTGCCTATGTGTATGCAACATCCCATTACTATAAGGCAAATACCCGGATATCTGAAGGACATCTAAGTACTTACCATATGACAACGGTATGCTGGAGCGAAATATCACTCACTTTCACAGCATTCAGAAAAGTCACATGGCAACATATACTACGCATGGCATCGTTCAATCACACTCGAAAATCACTAAGTTTTTAAAACCAAACATTCAATCCATTCATTCAAAGTGTTTACACTGGAATCCACTAAATAAAAGTACAACCCTTAAACAAGGTCGAACAAACCACAAACACACACTAAAATACTTCCGGTGTCAGCTGACAGACCTCTGAGCCATTACTCTATCCAAAAAGTCCCTTAAATCTGACTAAGGAACTAGGTCTCCTGACTCGTACCTGAAAAACACATTGCAAATTTTGCTGAGTTTTGCAACTCAATG
>JAOSBM010000204.1:3019684-3034147 GCA_027568955.1 Erythroxylum tenue | reverse complement strand
GATATGCAAAATCCTAATCTCTCACATATTTTCAAAATTTACAATTCTAGCCCTAACATGGATAACGGGATGCTACAACTACTTTCCAAGTTAAGCACTTAATTATAGTTGTGCATGATGAGGACACCTTTTATGCCTGCCTTTGTAAAGATCATCAATTCTATGTATTTGTGCTTCATCAGGAGCTAGATTTCTGAATTATTGAGTAAATTTTCTGAAAACTTGGAACAGATTGCAACTTGTAAGTTGATAGGTGATTACTTTTCGTGAACTGATGTGAAGATTTGCCGCAGAAGTAAGCCAGAAAGGGAAAAAGAAATTGGACTTTTAGCAACATGAAAAAGAGAGTTACCAACAGGTTAAGGATACGTGAGTTGATGCAAACTTGTAAAGAAACTAATCACCTCTAGGGCAGTGGTCTCCACTCTCCTCCCTCAGCAGTGACATCAGAAAATATCAGGAGTTGTACATCAGACATGGTATACTGAGGTTTATTGGCTGGTAGCTATCAAATGTCTGCAAGATTCCAGGATCGTGCAGTAGTAAGACCCAAATTCAGACATTTGCTACCAAATACCTGCAAGATCTTAAACTCAAATCAAAGAAGACTTCAATCTGCCATCAATTATTAGAACTAATAGATATTGAAATTGTTACTTAATAATTATGATATTTTTCTAAAAATTGAAATTTAGATCAAAAATAATATTAAATTTGGTCAAGTTTAAAGTTTTTTAATAAATTAATCTGAACTTCTATGAATTAAAATTGAACCAAGTACTCATAAAAAAATTCAAATTCAATCTAATAAATAAATTAAAAAATTTTAAATATATTTGAAAGCTAGTATAAACTCTGAGTTTGGATCCATTTATCTTCTTAACCTATTTTCATATATCAAGCGAGGACTGATAATTAGAAGACAGAACAAATCCTTTGTTTCACTTAATCAGTTTCTATCTTATTCTATTAAATTTTATCCACACATTTATGTAGGGTTTAAGCAAATATGTGGACCAAATTCTTTGAGTGTCGTGCTACTGTGTTAAACTGAAAACAATTGCTATTCAGACTGAAAACAATTGCTATTCAGATACGCAAACTACATAGTTTCCTACCAGTAACTGAATCAAGTAAGTCTAAAAGTAAATAACATACCGAACAGTTTACAAGAGAAGAAAAAGCCTGTTGGTTCAAACAAAGACACAATCGCTATGTCACCTTCCTTTCTAAGCACGTTTAAGTGGGGTTTCCCATGCATAGCAAAAACAAAAACAAAAAGAAACCTACAATTCTTTTAATCTTTTCATGATTTTATCAAATCTTCTTGTTGTTTTGTTAGGCAGTCTGATTCTGTTTAAGGTTCGTCCATATTAGGCAAAGGATCATGGGTAGGTCATACTTTTCACATGGCCAGTTTGCTATATAGAATTATTTAACTTATGTCATGTGCTGATTAATTAAAATCTCCTTAATTAATAATAGTTATCGTGCTATTGTGCTACGTTTCTAATTATTGGTCCCATTGATTAGGTAGTGATTAAACAATAGTAAAAAAAAATGTTAGTGACAACGCGTCGTAACGCTAGTTAAAATAAAATAACTAGACTACTATTATAGTAGTGGTGAGTCTAGATTGATCCCACAGAAAGTGTATGAAAAATTATTGAATGAAATTAATCGATGTTTAGGGAGTGGGGGTTTGGATTTTTGAATAAGAAAATAAAATAAAACTAACATAATGAAAACAAATTAAAGAAAACATGCGAAAAATGATAAAAGTAGGAAATTCGGTAAGGACTCGGTTCTTTGGTTCAATCTCAGCTTACATCCTTATTAAACGTATTTCATGGATTTGTTGTTTTCTAACCTCTCCTAACAACTATTAATCATGAGTTAATAATTAACCCGAGTTTTCTTCTAGGTAGTGTTTAATCAAGATACAATCATTAATTATACCTAACCACCACATAACCTAGGATACGATATCTAGATTTAATTAGACAGTAGTATTACGAATTAGAAAAATCGATTAATTAAGGCAACAATCACATACAATGCGTCATTTAACCTAGGTCATGTTATCTCTAATAATTATGAATCATTAGTCGTTACACATGAATTTCAATATAATAATTACGGATTATATCGAAATTCTAGCAATGAGTTTGCAAATAAACGATATAATGAATGTATTAAAATCATCTTTTCACAATACCCAATGAGTTCATATACAAATAACTAAACAATAATGAAATTTTGATTATTCATACACAAAACCTAAATCAATTAACATAAGATAACACAATCAATTTCTAATGAGAAAAAGAAACAGAAAAATATAAAATACACTTAACTCGAGTCGTCGTCATCAATTTCACCTCCAAACCGACGTCAAAATATCTAACCCTTCATATATCTATCCCGAAAAATGCTTCAGCCACCATATATCTCTCCCAAAAAATGCTTCAGCCCTCGTCAATATCTCTACCAAAGACCATAGCTGTTCTCTTCACTACGCCTCCCTTTGTTTCCGCCGCAAGCTCTCTATTCTCTCTACTATTCATTGATGTGACAATTAAACATGATGGTCATGCTACTATTCACCTATGTTTAAAACCTACGACCTTCTCATTTGAACGCAAACTGCCTACATTTAACACAAACTTCTGCGTTTAACGCAGGCGTTGTCTGCGTTCACACACAATGTCCGCGTTTTGGTTTTCTTAGCTCTCCTCTTTGCGATGTCGTTTCATGCTTGTTGTTGCTGCCTTTTTGGTGATTTATCCCAGCAGTTACCATTTTTTTCTTCTTGTCTTTTAATTTCTTCTTCTTACTTCATAAAGACAAGTGAAAATTAATCTTCAAAAAATGATCCAAAATATTATACTTTTGATCCACTTTAACTCTTTTTCTTTGGAATTGTGTCTAAAATCACATATGAGTCAAAGTGAGTATCTTAAGCAATTTCATGTCAATAATCACTAAGTGTTATAGAATAATTTCATAATCAATTAAGCACCTATCAATTAACTGCAGTCATTTTAGCTTTAATTCTTAATTATTTAACTAGGGAACCATGTTAATCACAATTCATGTGATTTTTTTAATGGGTTAGAAAAATATTGAAAAGATTTAAGAGTTTTGTTCGGATTACATACCAAGGATTTAATTAGGGTAGTTTTTGTTCCTTGAAAATAAATTTTATCTGCGAGGCCCTTACTGAACTTAATAATTTCATTAACGACAATAATTTTATACAAGGCTTTACCAAGTTTACTCACTCAACTCTTGACACTATCTCTTGTCCTCACAATTTGTGAAAGTATTTCACACTCAATAATACGATCGACTCGTGCTAACCTCAATAGAGGAATTTCTCAACAGTCATTAATGATAACGATACGAAATAAACAACTCAAGTGATTAAACAAAATTTAACATAAACGAAAACGCTTGAGATAAGAAAAATAACTTCCCTAATAATTTCAGCTTCTTTAATGAAAGATCAAAAAGTTGTCCATTAGTAAATCTATTGTACGTTAGCTCAATGATTATGATTAACGATTTTGATGATAACTGTATAATATTTCAAAATTCAAATTGGATTTATTTCTTTGTATAATTAATGGTCTTATTCTCAAAAGATAATAAAATCATAAAAAATACGTTTTCTTTCTTAATGGAACCCTTATTATGAATTTACCTTATTATAAATGATTTATTCGAAAGGATTCTACTAATTATGAAGGACGTATATTAGCCATGTGATTACTAGAAGATTTTTTTAGCAAAGATGACATCGAAGTTATTTAGATTTAAATCTATCCAGTTGACTAAGGATGCAAGATGAAGTAACGGCTAGTTGAAGAAATTAACTATTTAAGAAAGAACCAATGCAACTTTGAACAACAACGAGACCATATAGAAGCTATATTCTCAAAACTTATCAAAAGCATATACGTTCTTGAAAGTAATATCTTTGTTAAAAATTCTCTTATGCGTTAGAAAGTGAAATTCTATTAAAAGAGATTACTGAAGCTCATATCGAGCAAACCTCATTTTTAGTTGAGAGCTTGTAGAAGCTAGTGCAATACTATTAGTGTAGAAGGTTGAAGAATCTTGAAAATATTAACTTGTAAGCTTGGAGAGGCTCTATAAATTACTACTTGATTTTATATTGAAACACTCAAATTGAATACATGGGGACTGGACGTAGGCTTGGGTTGTAAGCTGAACCAGTATAAATCGATTGTGTCCTTTTTCTCCCTCTCTCTTTACCTTTTATATTTTCGCATTATATTGTGTGTATGTTTATTTCAGCAAGAGGCTCCTTCACTTTTATAATAGGTTCCTTCTGTTTTTGACTTGCTGACGGTTCCTTTCTTTTTAATAGGCGCCTTTTTTTTAATTTTTCAACATGACTCATACTTTAACAGGCTCCTGTCATTTAACAGGCTACTATTGTCTGACAAGCTCCTATTGTTTTAATTTTTAATAGGTCTCTGTCTTTATAAAAATTGAAAGTAACTTGCAAAATTTTTTTTATCACACACAATTCACCCCCTCTTGCGTGCATTTGCTTTATCATTGTAGTCTTTGAGTATTATCACTGTAACATCACGTACATAGCAGCAAACAAATCACCAACAACTATAAACATTTCTTCACCGAAACGATGCAAATATTGGGGTTGCAACAACCACAACAGCTGCTGAATTTTTTCTCACAACCACCACAGTCAACAACCACAAAACTCCTACACAACTCACTGTTGTCGTTCAAGAGATAGAGAATACGCAGCTGCAATGATTTCACACAATTACACAAACACAAAAAAAAAATACAGTTGCTAAATTGCCCTCAATAGATGATCAAAATAAAGGAATGTTCAGCTGCCAAATCACCTAAGAACAGAACACGCAGCAGTACAAAAAGAGCACATGAACCAGAAAATAAATCAATTGCAAAACTCCTAAAGAATACTCTCAATTGTACGCAACCCTCTATTTACATTTTACAAAGAGACTATTCTATGACTTGAACATGTTATATTTTGGTTAAAAAAGAACACATTAATTTATCAATTGCTTCAAGACTCGCCTTCTAAAATTATATTATATAATTATCCTAAAAACATTTCAGGACTAATAAATTTATAATTAGATATCAAAAAGTTTATTTGATTTATTATATATTTATGAGTAATTATATATATTTAATGATTTATTTAATGCGTTAATATAATTGTAAATTTATTAATATATATTAAACAAGTAATTGATTTTAGTATTTTGTCAAACTTAAATTTGAGATCTAATTACTAAAAAATCGAAAGATCCTTTAATTGTAAGTTTAGTTATCACTTGAAGGGAAAAAAGAAAGGAATCAAAAGAGTTTTGGAACGAAAACTTCTTTAGATTTAAGAGAATTAAACCTAATCTCGCTTGTGCTGTTTTATTCTTGTTTTTGCTTTTGTACGTCACATCTAAAGAGATAATAGTACACATTCCATAGCCCAAAATCCTAGGCATAAAATTGGTGGGGTTTTTGCTAACTTTTCTTCGTCCAAAATGATTGCTTAGAAGAAACTTCCTTGAAAGTGAACCAATATTTTAAAAATTATTCTGAAAATTAAAATAACAAAATAATAAATTTATGCTTTAAAAAGTTTGATTATATTAGAACATTATAAAAACGGATAAAATTAAAAATTTTAAAATATGATTGAAAGAGATTACCTTTATTCATACAAAAATTTGAAGTTTAATTGAAAAAATTGTTAAATAAAAACTATAAAAATTTATTAATTTACAAAAATTAACTGACTAGTTTTTAACAATAAAAGTTATTAAAATAAATCGAACCGAAAAGTTAAAATCTAATTGAAAAATTTAATGGTTTAAAATTTTTACGAATAAACCGATCGAACTGGTTGAATTTCTTAATTATTGTATTATCTTTCATGTATGAAGATTATCATGATAATCATTGTAGACTATTTTATGTCTCATGTAATTTATCAAATTGAGTCCTATGAAATGCACCCAAGATAATGATTATTGGGTATTATACGAATGAATCTCAAATGAGTTACATACCCTTTTTCTTTCTCTTCCTGTTACCCAACGACATGTCGTTTGACTTCTAGTTACCCAAAGGACATGTCGGTTAGTGTTGCTATATAATGTTTAGCAACTTATGAAAAGATAAACAATTCTGAACCGTTGAAGAATTCTCTAAAGGAAGAAGACGAGAGGAAATAAACTTGCATCTAAAGAAATCAACATCTTACGAATAACAATCATGGATACAGGTACGTAAATAATTGTCGATCCTTAAATTGATTTACAAATCAAATCAAGAATAACAATGGAATTAATAAACATGCGAATATTGTGCAAATTTATAATAAAGCGGAAAAAAAATCATTTCGAAATTCTGAAATTAGGGTCAAATGTTCAAGTTCATCGAGCTAATTTGAGTGCTTAGATTAGTAAATTTTAATCAGTTAAACACAATTAGTTTTAGCATTGTATCTTCTTGGTACAATATGTAAATTATTGCAAATTTGAAATGTAAAACATGGTTTTAATCCCCTCAACGCTTCATCAAATGTATAATTTTCAAAATAAAAATAAAAATAGAGAAAAAGTTGTATAATTTCTTTTCATAATACAAGATATCACCACCTAGTCAAGATCAATTTTGTTTTACTTAAATTGGCATTCACACACACAGACATATTGTCACAACTCAAACACTCAAACCCGCACAAAACCTATATCCACGTGTGTTGACACATGATCTGAATACAGTGTTTAAGGTTTGAAAATTAAGGCAGTATAATCATGCTCAATTCCCGGAATTGACGTAATATAAGTGAATCAAAAGGTGAAATTTCCAATTTCAAATTAACAAGATTAGTGCATATTTGACTTTTGCAAAGTGGGTTTTCGTGGACCCCAGAAACCCACACATTCATCCCCCTCTTCCTGCTCCGTTTCTCACTCAAGTACTACAACCCTTTTCTATGTTTCTTTGTCAGTGCTAAATTAGTGCTCATTTTCTTTATTTAATAGGTATTATGTATTGATGTATTTCTCTAAACTCCGTGTATAGCGTGGCGCGATGGCTCTGCAAAGAAAGATTTCCTATCTATTCTTTCGTTTTTGGTGAAATATGATCGGGGGAATTCTTCACTTAAGTGCACAAAATTAAGATCATATTTGATATTAAAGCTCGTTTGTCTCAATAATTTGAGGTGGTGTTTAATTCTGTTTATTTGCTCAATATACTTATTAGATGTCTAACTTTGCTTTGGACTGAGGGAGTATGTCAAGAATTTCACATCGAACAAGTATGAGAGCATTTAATAATTTATAATAGTGTTTAAACCTCCCCTCTTAAGATAGCTTTTGAAGGTGAGTTAAGCCGTTTCAATAAATCTTATAGAGTGTCCTAAATTCGGATAAACATAGCTAGATCATATTGAAATTTCCAAGAGAATTAAGATTCATAAGGTGTTCTAAATAGGACAATAACAAGTAGTTATAAGAAGGCTGTTTCGAAAGAATTTTTTATTTTAGAGGAATATTTCAACAAGAGTGGAAAGATATACAAGATTCCCAATTTTAAAATTAGAAAAATCATTTACAGAAACAAGCTTTCATGTAAATTAACATTATCTATATGACTGAGCTTGTCAATCAATTGTTTTTATCTTTCTGTCGAGTTAGCTAGGCAATATGAAAGATTATTTCTTTTGTCTGAAGTATATACAGAAGCAAAGAATTAAAAAAAAAAAGGTGCCATTCTTTTTACGTTCTCCTTATATCAAACTTTACGTGTGTGTATGGAAAGTCAAGCAATTAAAGTTCTCAAGCATCAGCCCACACTTTCTGAATCAAACTTATAGTATTCCAGGAGATGCAACTCGACTAAAAGCAACATAAATAAAAGAAAGCAATTAGCTAATTCATGTGGCACACTGCAGTATTTGCCACATTTACAGTCTTATGCATCTAAAAACATATAAGACGTTGCCGTCAATTGCAAGTAGTACAATAGATAAGATATTTATATTTACATTGGTCAATGGCTGCTTGTATAGGTATAGGACAAAAGTCAGTGCCTAACTTTCTTCTTTATGTCCCTCTCAAAGGAGGAAAAAACGGATGTTATTTTCACCCTCTTTGTTCTCATTGGAGAAAAGATGGAGGCGCAGAAGAAGGATGATAATGATGATGATGAGCAGGATTAGCTGGAAGCACCTGAGAAGAGATACCTTCCATTAAAAACCCATCTGAGACAGCTAACTCCATGCTTGTTGATGTCGGCCTGGGAATATTTCTATGTTTTTGAAGAAAGAAATCGTGACCATAGCTATTGATGTTGTTGTCGTCGTCGTTGGTGGTGTTGGTGTTGGTGTTTCCTAATGAAATCATGTAAGATTGTGGTTGGCTTTGATTCTGGTACTGTTGTTGCTGTTGATATTGCAGGTGATACCCTGCAACTGCTGCTGGAACCATGGCAGGGCTTGGATTAGCGTTATTACCTTGACGTAAACCGAGACCGAAACTAAAACTCTGGCCATTTAGCTGCGACCCATATGGTGCACTAGGACCACCTGTGAACTGCTGCACCATGGCTCTGAAGTTTGTTGTGTCCGTGTTGAGCAATGTTGTTGGGGTTCTCCTAGACGCTCTTGACCGTCTCCGAACAGGCTTTGAGACGCGTCCTTCTGGACTAAGGTGACCACTACCACCAGAGCCGGAGTTGGCCAACAGAACTGGAGTGGACGTGGTGGTGACGGTGCTGGTGACGACGGTGGAATCAGAGACACGGTCGTTGACGAACATGGTCCTGCTGGGAGGCACTTGGTTTGAAAGGATGCTTTGTTGGTGGTGGTGGTAGAATTGACCCCAACGATCATTAGGACTAGACATGGTTTCGTTCATGGCTTAGCCAAAAACACTCACTAAGATAAACTGAAACACAGAGAGTTGAGTTTGGTTCAGTTGGGAAGGTAGAGAAAATGGAGCATAGGGTAATACGCTATTTATGGTGGCTTCAACGTGGTCAAAAGAACAGTAGTCAGATAAACGTCAGCCGTTGATCTGTCTAGAGGAATATATAAATTTCAAGAAAAGCCGGCACGTGATATGGCACGTGTGTGATAGGCATATGGATGTACTGGTGGGTGGTTTCTGGAAAGTCTGCATTGAATAGTATTAGTAAAAGTAATCACAAAAGGTTGCAAGGTTCCAGGAAGCAGCTGAAGATGGGGATTCATCATACAAGATGAAGTCATGTTCAAGGTGGCCACATCAAGCTTCGGCTTTTGTGGTGTTAGGTGACAACACAGAAAAATTGCGCTGGAGTGACTTGGAGGAAAAGTCTACGTTTATCCTGTAATCAATTTTGGTTGAATTTGTTTATAATGTCAATTTTATCGGTATAAATTTTTTTTAATTCGAGAAAATTTCGAAGGCGAATTAAGTGGACACATTTCTTTGAAAATTCAATTGACGCACCACCTTATAAGCGGATCAAGTGGCGCACCTTAATATTGAGGGTCTAACTAGTTCTTCACCTACAGGTAAAATTTCGACTGATCTAAGGGACTAACTAAAGTCAAGCCCTGCTCTCAACCATCAAACCACACCTCTATCTTAAAGAAAAAAGAAAATATTAAATATATAATAATTTAAAAGTTAATTAAACAATTTAATAAGTTCAAATGATTTAACTCAAATTGTTAATTGAAAAATGCTCAGTCACACGATAAATAAATTTTTAATTAATGATTAAAAAATTCAATTAATTTTACTGACTTAATTATAAATTTTTTTGAACCGTTCAATTTTTTCTTTTAATTTTCAACTTTATGATTCGATTTATTTTAATAACTCTTGTTATTAAAAACTGATTAGTTTATTAATTAACTAAATAATTTTTGTAAACTAATAAATTCTTATAAATTAAAATTAACAATAATTTTTAATTAAATTTCAAAATTTTTAAGATAATCTCTTTTAATTATTTTTTAAATTTTTAAATTTTATTTAATCTTTAATTAATTTTATAATAATTTAATACCGATTAAATCTTATTGATATAACTTTGGATTTTAAAAATTGGTTCCCTCGTCTCAAACTATTCAAACCTCAAAGAAAAGTCTTTAGGGAAACTTAGTCGAAACATTCATATACATGTGTTTAGTTTTGGGTCAAGGGAAACAACTTCGTAACTTCTTCCAAAGTTGTTGCTTTTATTTAACAAAGTCATGGTGGGCCACTCACCGATGCCCGGTCCATTGATGCGTGATAGGATAGCACTTCACATCCAAGATGAAGATTAATTTTATTAAACAATCTTAAGTGTATGATCATAGTGCATTATTCTGAGACTATATTGTTATTTTATATAGGTAAAATATTGTTATTTTACCTATAAATTTTATACATAAGTGACTTAAATACGCAATTAAAATTAATCATGTTCTTATCGATTCTTAAAATCACGTCAAAAAATTTAACCTGTTTAATCATAAAAATTTTCAATTGTCTAATTTTTTAATTCTGTTTTAAATTTTTCTATTTAATTTATTTTAATAACTTTTATTATTAAACATAAATTAGTTTATTAATTAATCGGTTAATTTTTTATAAATCAATAAGTTCTTATAAATCAAAATTAATTAATTAATTTTTATTTAACAATTTTTTTTTCAATTAAACTTTAATTTTTTATAAATAAAAACATTTACTTTCAATCGCATTTTAAAATTTTTAATTTTATTTAACAATTTAATATTAATTGTTTAATTAACATGAAGATCTATTACGATCCAAACTTGTGATAACAGTGCTTAGTCGACATTCCAAATTTGGGTCTACTTGATTAATTGTAGTTTTTTAAAATAAAATTTCTGGCGTAATGAAAGTAAAAGATACAAGCAAGTCAAATTAAGTGTAATCAACTTAAAAGATGCTGTGGGTCCAAGTACATATCTAAAATTTGTGTCAGCATCTAATCTAATGTGCAGTTTTGTGCAAATTCTAATTTATGATAATTGCAATGTTGACTAATGAAATCACAAGATATGGTGGTAGAACCTTGATTAATACGCTAAGAAATGCACCTTATAATGATGGTTATATGGCGTGAGTCAATCCTTATTTTTTTTCAATTTAAAATTAATTATATTCAATATTTTAAAAATTGGTTAAAGATTAAATAAATTAAAAATTTTGTAATAGGATTGAAAGAAATTGTCCTCAAGAATCAAAGAATTTAAAGTTTAGTTAAAAAAGATATTACTAAATGAAAACTAATTGATTGATTGATTAATTAATAAATTGATCAATTTTTAACAACAAGAGTTATTAAAATAAATCAAATAGGAAAGTTAAAAACTGAACCCCAAAAGTTGGACGATTCAAAATTTTTACAGTTAAACTAGTCGAATCGGTTGAGATTTTTGACCATTGATTATATCATAATTAAAATTTATTTGATATAATTCTTTTTAATTAATAAATTATTGATTAATATAATATTATTTTAACAAATTATTCCTCTTAAATTTAAATCCAATTGATTCAAAATTAATTTATTAATTTTAAACTAAATCTATGTCAAATTACCATCTCTAACTTCATGCACTCTTTTTTTTATACTTTAATATTACAAAACACAATTAAGTTTTAGTTTTAAGCTAGTTAGATGTAAGGCTTTTAATAGAAAACAATGGAATAAAATGATTTAGATTGGAATGGAATATAAACGGATGTAATATTAGAAAATTATTATTTGGAGGGATAGAAAAATTCATAATGTAATATAGTGAAATGTTGTTTGGAAGATGGGTTCATAATATAATATAATGAAATTTTGTTTATCATTTTACATTCCATCCTAAACCTTTCAAATTAAAGGTAACTTATTTGTACTGTTTAGGATGAAATGAAATGTAATGTGAAACTCTCCTCTTCTTTCCTATTCTATTTTATTTCATTATAAACCCTTATCTCAAACAATGAAATAATATTACATTCCATCTCATTCCATTAATAACCACCTAACCAAACATAGTCTTAAACTCATAAATACAACTTTTAATTGTAAGCATCTTAAAGTAACCAAAAAATATATATTATCCTAAACTAAATCGGAGGAACAACTCGTAAAATTTTTTAAAAAAAGTTACCTTTATCTTTACGATATTGAAAATTTTGTTTTACTCAGACAAAACAACATTATATATATACAAATATATCAAAGCCAAGACAAAATAATGCAGAAAATTAAAGAAGTGGAAAGAAAATGAAAAACCTCTAAGTATACAACCTATACATTAATTGAAAAAAAAAGGTGATAGTCAAAGCAGTAGAATAGATTAGAAGAGTTTACGAAAACAGAAGTCGTTTTACGTTGTTTCCTTTTGATGCTTCAAAGGGAGTTCCCATGGCACTTCAACGAAAGGAAAGACTTCTCTTTCCTTTTCAGTGACTGAAAGTTAATTTATGATGTCTCTCTTTCCCAATTCCTCCGTTAATCTTTGTATATTGTCTCTTAAAAGACCAGCTTGACTTGAGACGTCAATGGTGGATCTAATTTAGTCATCCTTGCATACTCCCTAGTCCATACGCTATTTCTATCCCATGGATCTTAAACAAAAAATTTCTAAGGTTGAATTTTCAATAATTCAGACAAGTTAGATAACCATAAATCTGTTTCTTCCTTCAAAGATGATGATTAGATAGTTGTATGATGAGCACTTCTCTTGAAACCAAGACTCGCTAATTCTAATGGCACATAGTTTTGTATCAAGAGGTTTACATACATGTTTTATGGTCGAAAATTCTTTTCAATGTTTTAAAAACCTTATTCGAAGTTAAACCGTTAAAATATAAGGTAAATGTTTAAAATGTTCAACCGGTATTAAATCGACGTAAAACTGGTTAAAAATGAACAAAATTAAAGAATTTAAAATATGATTGAAAAAGATTGTTCTTACTTTTCGAAAATTTTGAAGTTTAATTGAAAAATATTGTTAAATGAAAAATAATTGATTGATTTTGGTTTATAAAAAATTAATTTACAAAAATTAACTGATTAATTGATAATTTATCGATTTTTAATAACAAGAATTATTAAAGTAAATTTAATCAGAAAGTTAAAAATCAAACAATTCAAAGTTTTTATAATTAAGCTGACCAAACCGGTTAAGTTTTTTAATTCATTAGCCAAAATTTTCATTACTAATTTCAGATCACCACACAAAGTACTATTTAACAACAACTTATAATTATTACAAATAATAGATAAATATAATTACATATGTATGTATTTAAAATTACTACATAATTATAATTAAGAACTATAACTAATATAGAGAACGTTACTTTTAACAACTATGGTCATATGGTAATGTTATAAAAATTTGGATTGTCTAATAATTGTAACGAAAAACAAATATTTGACTACAAAAGTTCTAATACTTTATGAATAGCCACAAAAAGAAAAATTAGTAATTAAAATTAGGAATCATGCAATCATCTTTCCTACAAGAAAATGAATGTCATGATTATCTAAAAAATATGTCATACGAGAGAGGGTATGAACCAGGAGGGAGGGTTAGACTTAGAAACCTGAAAAAGGGGTTTAAAGTCGGAAACCAAAACGATAGGAAGAATCTTGAACTCTTTATCGAAGCAATTCAATAGCAAAAAGTGAAGGATGCATATGAAAATTTGTCAAGCCGACAATTAGTGGCGTTCAAAAGAAAAATCATTAACTTGTTGATTAGTGAAATTTCATTTATATAACTTAATTGATTTAAGTGACACATGATTTATGTTGTTAATTTATTATTTATAGAATTTTTATATTAAAAAATTTATGAAACTTGAATTTATGAAGTCTTGACTTGTAGCCGAGTTGGACAACAAGTTCGTTCAACTAATTATGTTTTCTTTTGTTTTACTTTAATTGATGTGACATGTTTGTATGCCATCAAATTAGAAAGAAAAAAAACTGTGGACTATTCTTTGATGGTGAGAGACTTTAAGCACGCAATTCAAGCGATTTGATTTTTGCGTGGGATTACGATTTTTAACAAGTCGTTGTTAAATTTGATAGTATGGAGGCGGTGCAGATGATGACTTGTGGTGTTATCTCTTCACATCCTCTGTCTATTTTGATTGTGTATATTCAAAGCTTTACTTGCTAAGAATTGGAGTTGCTCTATTAGGCATATGCTTGTGAAAGTAATTTTGTAGCAGATTATCTGATTAAATTGTTGGGAAAATCGGATAATTTTTCCCTCTAAGATAAACAACTAGTGAAGTGAACCGATTCAGTAATACCCAGGAAAGATCACCGAGCGGACTCCTAAGACAGTATTACCATTCCACGTAAAATCCCAGGAAAGGGCGGAGGGGTCACAAACGGTCC
>JAOSBM010000204.1:2992628-3007208 GCA_027568955.1 Erythroxylum tenue | reverse complement strand
TAAGATTGTCAATATTCACATTTTTAAAGCATCTAGGATTAGCATACTTACCAATAATCCAAAGAGGTACTTTATCTTAACCATCCCCATTGCAACAAACATCAACAGTAAGTCTTTCCTTGTCCTTTTTCCATCCTTCTAATTGCTTTGTAGCTAGTGAATGATCTGCTTGCAAACGATAAAATAAGTCTGTTTCATCTATATTATAGATATCCCTCCAATAAAATTTGTTCAATTTAGCTTGAATTTCAGGTACAGCTTCTTCAATATTCTCCATGACAACTAAACAGCTTTCACCGAACCTTCTATAAGACTTAATCCCATGTCTGGTCTTGAACCATTCTAGCCAACCACTTGAGAAGTTAAATTCTGGATTTGCATCACCATACATCTTTTGTAGAAACTTTCTTGCTTTAGTTTGAATTATTTCTCCAATCTTGTTCACTTTCTCTTGATATTGTAGAAACCACTCATACAATACCTTTTCTAATTCAGGATATTTTACTGATTTGTGCCTTTTAACATTGCTATTTGTTATCACTTTTGACAAATACTCTGCTGACCTTTTAAGAGTATTTGATATTGTTGATTGACTAATAGAGAGATCAAACTTTCGTTGACTTCATTGTTGCAAATCTTTTTGACTTGAAGAGGGATGCTGATTTTTGTACTCACATAATGCATTTCTCATCTTATCAGTTAGCGTAGACTTTTTTACACCTTTCAAATGAGTAGCCATGGAAGAGAAGATATAATATATGAATTTTTATATTTTGGTATATGAAGTTAAAGTACATGTATCTATTTATAGACTCTATACAGTACTGTATACTTGAAACAATTCACAACACTTCATATTCTAATACTTCATATTCTAATGACCTACATGCACTCTATTTGGAATTACACTAACCTAAGATTAATAAACTTATTTTTGACAAGATTAATAAACTTAGATACAAGCAGTGACGGAGCCAGAAATTTAATCTAGGGGGCCTGAATATTAATTTTTTTAAATTTTGGAGAGCCCAGTACACTAATAACCCTTAAATAACTCTATTCTTATATATATATATATATATATATATAATATTTTTAAAAAAAACCTTGGGGCATTGGGCCCCAATGTAGCTTCGTGAGTAGATACAAGGCACCATCATTAATTAATTGTTTATTTATTTTCTTTTCTTAATTACGGAAAAAAATTAATTGTTTAATTTGACAAATATAATGTACAAAATAAAAAATTATTCTATAAATTAATAAATATTAATTTATCGATAAATTAATAAAATATTCATTTATCGATAAATTAATAACTCCGTATAAGATAATAATTTTTCAGGTCTAAAAAATATTCATTTATAGAGATTTTCCTGTAACTTATAAGCACAACAGATTGCAAAAACTTTCAATTCCGTAAAATGCATCTAATGATCAAGGATTGATTCCTTCATGTAATGCAACTTTTATCCTTTAATCTTTAGAAATCAAACATGCACATGTCCGCACAGTACGACTTTTCTAATATTTTTTAGGTCTCGAGTAAAGTAAAAAAAAAATTCTATTTTTGTCTACTTTTGGCCCTCATATATGATAAAAATAAACAAAATATGAGCTTTTTTTGTTGTTCTTTATGAAGTCAAAAATAAGCCCTATTTTATTTTATTTTATTTTTTTAAATATAAAAATAAATCTTATTTTATTATTTATAAGGATGAGCCTGGACAGGTGCCTACCCTGCCTTTGCCCAAGACCAGCCCTGCCTCACAGCTGCAATTGTAACGTAAGGTACTCTCACCCCCTACACAGTAGTATTGATGAACATGAAAAGAATAGTAAGCTCACCTCAATTCCATAAGCTTGAACTAAAAATTTACAGAAACGCGCAAAGTTCATGGTCAAGTCTAGTGGAAAATAACCAGTCCACAGTTGGCAGACATGGCGACACAAATAGTGGAAGAAAGGCAGAAGGCGTCGTTGTGGTCAATGTGCTCATGGCTTAGATTAATGGATTTTTTATTGGAACATTTCCTCGAAGATACTTTGACGTTGAAACAAAAGAAAAGAGAAGATACTAAGACGGGGCACTTTGATTTATGTTAAAAGTTAAGTGCCTGTTTCCTCGAAGATACTAAGACGGTGAAACAAAAGAAAAGAAAAAGATACTAACCAAGCACTTTGATTTAAATTATAATTTACACTACGATTCATAATTGTTACTGTAGAAAAAATTCATTTGTAGATAATATAATAATAAGATAGAAATTTATAGGATAAGAGATTTACTTACAGAACTTATTTTTACTGATTTTAATTTTTTTATCTTACAACATATTTTTCTAGTAAATTATATTATATATATAATTTTCTAATAGTTTTGAGTTATGAGGTTTACAATTATTACGTTACTTATTATTTATACTTATCCATTATCTTCCACTTATACGTAGTAAAATTAATTAACTAGAAAGAAAATGATTTCGCAGAACTCATATTTGTCTAATATCTCATGTGACTAATATACTACGAGAGCATATTATCATACATTTGTTACGAATATATGATTTCTAGACTAATAAATCGATTCTTAAGTAGATTTAGTATGTTATATCCTAAATTATTTATTGCATACGATGATCATCGTTTTATTCTCATTGTATAAATTTTTTGTATCCGACTTTCTACATAGAAGGTGAGCCTTTTTAAATATATCTCAGTGCAAACTTTAAATAGAAATAATCTTTATCATTTTTCAATCATTTAAATTAAATTAACTTATTTTTAAAAATGTTTTGTTATTGCAAATCATTTATAATTTTTTAGTAACATTATTAAATAGTAAACATTATTTCAGTTCTTTGTATCATTGATAAAGAACAAAAATTACTTACGAATTTTTACTTTAAATAAGAGATTTGTATAATCCCAAAATTTGCAAAACTCCTTTTACACATTTTTCATGAATTTCAAAATTTTCTTATCTTACAAAATATCTTTATGGTAAATCATATCTTATATATGCTTTTCTAACATGTTTACATTTATAAGGTTTCATCTTATTAACTTACCGTGTGTCTCTATCCATTAGTTACTATAATTGTAATCCATAATTAATTCTATTTTTTTTTTGAACTGAACGATTGCGCTCAGCGCATATTATTAGAATCCATTGTTAAAACGTCATACAAAAAGAAAGGAGGGCATACCCCCCCACTCAAAACCAGACATAGAATTAGCTGCCCTAGCAATTGTATGAGCAATCTGATTCGCTGGCTTCCTCACAAACGCGAAAGAAAGAAAAGCTATATCCTGAAGAAGAGCCTTACAATCATGAATAATCATAGTAAAATATGAAGAACCCCTATGCGTAGATGTCAAAAAGTGGGTAACGACTTGACAGTCCATTTCCACGCATATTGGAAAAAACGCTAACGATTTGATCCAGCTCAGAGCTTCCTGAAAGCAGAGCGCTTTGCCTACCTGTGGATCTACCCAACCTGGAATCGTCATCAATTTACCCGCACAACATTGTCCTTGAGAATTTCGGATAATCATACCAAGACCATAAGAGCCATTTGCCAATAACGCAGCATCCATGTTACATTTAAAATGGCATGGAGCTGGAGTCGTCCAACAAAGAGTGCAAGGAAATCGTGGAGTACTGAGGGCCTCAGTTGAAGCTTTGGCCATCCTCCATTCGGCCAACGCTGTGCGTGCTCTACTAAGAATAAATTGAGGCGTATGAGTACGAGCCTCCCACACTACTTCATTTCTATACATCCACAGGCTCCAAATAAGCATAAAGGTCTCCTCTTGGTGAGATGGTGTATAAGCCTTGACTACACACTCAAGCCATTCATGTAAAGAGGAAGTATGTTGCCAGCCCACACTTGATAACAGCCACACGATTGCGCAAAATCACAATTGTAAAAAACATGAAATGTCGTTTCCCCATTCTTTGCACAAATAGGACATATATCGTCCTCCAGCATATGTCTACCTCTTAAGGTGGACCTACAAGGAAGGATATTACGAACAATACGCCAAATAAGGATCTGAACTTTACCTGGGACGTAGACCTTCCAGATTTTGTCCCAAGGGAAGCCATCCACGCGAAACTGATCATTTGTCATTTCGGTGCTGAGTCTGTACCCTTCCTTGACCTGGTATTCGCCTTTCCTATTTTTTGTCCATACCCAATCATCCGGAATAGGCGATAAAGCCAGTGGAATTTGTAAAATAAGTTCTGCATCGTGTGGACTAAAGGACCGTCGGATCAATGGCTCATTCCACCGGCCTTCTATCATAAGATCGGCTACCATATTCAGATTTCTATCTTCCATAAATTCCGTCTGAATAGTAGGATCTCCCTCATCCATTAACCAAGAGTCTCGCCATATATTGATGGTAGCTCCGTCCCCCACACGCTTTCGGCAACCCTGAATTAAGATAGATCTTGCCTGACATATACTTCATAGTTATTTGGGTATGCCATCTGTTATTGGAAGAAATAAAAGACAGGTGTTTCATTACGTGGTGGAGAAATTAACTAAGAGATTGCAGGGTTGGAAGGCAAAAATGTTATCAAAAGCAGGCAAGGATGTTTTATTGCGCACAGTGGCGCAGGCTATGCTAAACTACATCATGTCTCTTTTCCTTTTACCTGTTGATACATGTAAAGAATTAGAGAATTTAATGAATAGCTTCTTTTGGCACAATGGAGGTCGAGGTAATAATGGTATCAAGTGGCTTAGGTGTGGAAACGTCTCGCAACCCCCAAAGTTTATGGAGGCCTAGGATATCGAGACCTGCGACAGTTTAATCTTGCTTTACTAGCAAAACAAGGATGGAGGTTGCTAAAATATCCCAACTCACTAGCCGCAAAAATCCTAAAAGCTAGATACTTCCCAACTTCTAAATTTTTCTCAGCACCTATAGGCAATAATCCAAGTCAGATTTGGCGAAGTATATGTCAGGCAAGATCCATTTTTCTATTTATTTATCCATCACCATCTCTTTTATTCTACCCTTAGTGGGAACCGAGTGAGTAATTTGAAAGTTTTCGAAGGGGCGTAGTAGTTTCGCAAAATCTAATACAATTAAAAACAAAAAATTAAACACATAAATGCAAATAAAAATTCAACATCAAAATTTGTTAATGCAGTTTGACATACCTTGTCTATGACTGCAGGCCCTCACCCAATTTAAAAATTTAACTAATGACAATAGTTTTATATAAGACTTTACTAAGCCGACACCACTCAAATCTTGACACTTTCCCTCGTCCTCACAATCCGTGAAAGAATTTCACACGCAATAACACGGCCGAATCATGTTAACCACAACAGAGGATTTCTTTTAACAACTTTTTAACGAAAAAGACAATAATCAAACAACTCAAGTGACTAAGACAACAAAGAATGAAAACGGATACACTTGAGATAAAAAGGAATAACTTCCTAATGAATTCAGCTCCTTTAAAGATAGATATGAAAGTTGTTCACCAAGTCTCAAAGTCCACACTCAATTGATGTTGAAGAAGAGAAGAAGATACATAGCTGATTTACGCAAATACCAAAATAAAATCACAGTTACACCAGAAACAAGTCAACCATGACACACTAAGGGAAAACACAACTTAAGTCATGCAGGAGCCACACAAAACGCAACAACAAGATGAATTAATTATAAACTTAAAATTAGTACTGCTACACACCAATCCAATCGACAACTATAGACCAAAGAGCTCACAGCAGAAAATCCATCAATAACACCATACAAAAGAGGACTCACTGCATTCCACTGAGGTCACTTGATTTCCCAATGGAGTCTTCACAAGATGGAGTTCTATCTTCATACAATCTCTTATCAAATATTATCCAGGACATTCTATCCCATCTTGATTAGGATTTGAAGCTAATCAACATTATCTTAAAATTCCAATTATCGAATAAGGCCAAAACTAAATAATAAGATATATAATATATATCTTAACAATCTCTCCCTTTTTTGGCATTGCTTGTCACAAATTTGAAACTCTCCTTAGAGGAGATAATTGGACATATAAACATCAAATGCACAATCCACATGAGAAAAGAACTCCCCCTTAATCCAAGATCCAAGAACAATCATCCAAAAATTAACAATCATCCAAAATAAGCAAAACACAAAAGATAACCAAGAAAACAATAAACACAAACACAAGAATAGATAGTTTTCTCCGCCTTGGGACAATAGATGCCAAAAAGTATAATCAGGGAGCATCTGAAAACCAAAGAATCCTTTGCTTCAATTGATGAAGAGCATCAATCCCCATATGAAAGATACCCTCATTCTTGTCAATTTTAATAATCAGAGTTTTAACGTCCCAATATCCTATGTTAGGAGCTAAGACCTCAGAATAGTGTAAATGAGAGTATACTGAGAAAGTAGAAGTGCATTTCATGCATCATGTGTCATATTTAAATATGTGAATTGTATTGATATTCATGAAATAATTGTACATGCATTCATTGACATTTTTCAGGTATAATTGATTTATACACGCGATTAAAATGTGAATCATGGATTAATTGTCTCAAAAATTAAATTGGAGTGTATTAAAATTGATTTGGTAATTTTGGTGATATTTTGGGTATTTTAGAAATTTGGTGTATTTTTGGATTAAAAAATATAGAAATATGAACCGATTATTTTGTGACACGTGGACTGCTTACTTAGTGACAATTAGGTTACATGCAAAGGACACATGTGGCAGTAAATTAAGGACACGTGTTGTCTTGTTTTGAATGAGGAAAAATTATTGTAGCTCACATCTCTTCTTCACCACCGAAAACACCAATATTAAAACTCTTTTCCTTGTTCTTTTCATTCATCACCGAAACAAATTGTTATGCATGTTTGTGTATTTGCCTTCTGACTCTCAACTGTTGGAGAACTAGCTGAATATGGTTATAAGTTTGCGTTGATGTTTGTTTGCTTAGGAGGAGTAGAAAATCTGGAATTTTTGAGCTGGAATTTTACTGCATCATGTAAGTTTTTTGTGAATAACATTTTGATGATGTTTTAATGTTTTGTAAATGGATTCATGCATGAGTGATATGGGAAGAAATAACTTCAGTGAAAATCAGTGAGAATGAATAAGTACAGAAACGTGGAGAAAAATGCAGAAAATAAGGAGTATGCGTGAGGGATGTCAGTTTTTGATGTTTATGTTTAAATCTTGGATTTTTAAATTGTTTGTGTTGAGATGAGCTAAGATGAAAGTTTGTGAAGTTGTTAACTGCAGAAAGATGTGAAAAGTACGATATAGATTCTATTGAGAGTTGTTACTGCTCATGAAAACAAATTGCAGTAGAGAGAGAAAGTAGAAGGTGATGGTTTGCGTGTATGATTTTGCTTTTTGAAGTGTGAATATGAACTAGGGTATTTTTACTGAACATCCTTTGTTTTTTTTTGTTATAACTTCTTCTCCTGACATCCGAATGACATGAGACTTGAACCAATAGACTCATAACACATTGTTCTTCATCTCCATTAAAATTTAGAGCCATCTGAATTCATCTAGGAAAGATTTGATTAATAGATTTAGGATAAAAATGAGGAAGTGTACTGGAATATTATGAACTGGAAAACTTTCACTGAACATGTTTTGGTATTTTGATTATATCTTGATCTGTAGATTTCCAAATGAGATGATTCCTGATTTAAATTAAACTAGAGACATTTGGATACAATTTTTTAAGAGAAATTAAATTTGAATTATGTACATAAAAGTCTTGAAATTTAGCTTAAAATTGAGTATTGACTTAGGCTGTAACACTACCTATGACAGAAATCATGTCGTGTTGTTATCAAATAAACTATATTGATGTAGGACGAATCAGAAAAAAGGTGTATTCACAAAAGTTGTAGCTTATTCTATTAGCTTTCAATTGGTATAAAGTTTGTAAATTTTTTTAGAGATATGAGTTGAACAAATTGAATGCATGATCATGCCCTAGCTAGCATTTCAAATGTACTCAGTTTGTAGTATTTTGAGCATAGCTCATAAAATAATGAACCAAATTATATGATCTTGGTGTCATTAGAAACTTAAGGCACAAGATAACAATTTTCTAGAAGAAAGTGTTACAGAAGTACACCATTTTCCTTGTCATAATGTAGAGCCGAAAGTTTGTGTTGAAAGGAATGCTGGAATATTTAATGAGTGTATGAATTTTGACACATTTGGAGTACAATTGATATTTGCATCGGTATATTATAGAACTATACCCGGGCATATGTCATTGAACATGCATGTTACATGATACATTTATAAAAATGCATATTCAGTTACATGAACAATGTGGTAACATGAAATTATATTTGATTGCATATAGAAGAGCAAGTAGAGCGACCGCTTCCAGATATTTCCAGAACTTCAAGGCAATAAGCAAAAAGGGAGCAATAGTGAGTAACTTAGATGGTCTCACCTTGTTAAGTGTTTGTTTTGAATTATGTTTTGAATGTGGAATTGATTGTACTGATTCCGGACAATGAAGGTCTGTGATTTCTGATTTATGAATGAGATAATTGAAGTGTTCCTTGTATGTGAATTTGGAAAAAATAAGTGTTTCTCCGTTGATATGTGACGTATGTGTGCTGAATTCCGGATATAAAATGTCCTAGGAGTTTGATATATGAATAAAACATTGGAAGTGCTATTTGAATGTGAATGTGATTGGCTACTTGTTTCTCAACTTAAATGTTGAATGCCAGACTAAAAGTCAGATGAAAAATGTGAATGAGAAAGAATGTGAATGTGACTGAATGAGCACAATGATTGATTCATTCTGTGGAATGCATTTCATTTCAATGCATGTAATATAAAAGTAGTTATGACTAATGTCGCCAGTAAAAAAGAGCTTAAAGCTCAGACATTTGTGGAAAGAGTCTAAGGCTCAATATGTACGATGAGCCCTATATCCTTAACGGATAAGGGATAGTATGAAAGAGCCTTGTATCCACAACGAATAGGGACAATGAAAAAGGTACACAGTCACAACAACGTAATAAATGAATTGAGTCTTATAAACATTGCATTCAAATATGATATGAATAAATTGAATAACTGCATTGTTATGATGACTTCCCTTGTATGAATATGTGATAATGAATGGTATGAACTTGTGTTTGAATTATGAGATTTGTGAACAAGTGATTCATAATATTGCTTGATGATAACCATGATAATGTGAAATACATAAGAGCACGGATTGTATGATGTATGTCAAGAGTGAATCATCGAGGATGGTTACTTTACTGAGTTTGCAAAACTCATCAAAATTGCAACGTTGGCAATTTCAGGTTCGAGAGATTGACGACATAGCTTCTAAAACTGCATAGAAGCGATTTAGTACAACTTTTGGAGTTCAGATATGGCTCAAAGGTCGGTTAGCTGGGACTGAAGAAATAATTTGTTTTAATTTTTGTTTATTTTCCTCATGTATGTAGCATATTATGTAAACTGAGTTGTAAACACTGTAGGTTGACAATGTAAAAACAGGATTTATCGTCTAACAGGCTCCTATCATTTAACTGGCTTCTATTGTCTGACAGGCTCCTATTATTTTAAAATTTAACAAACCCCTATCTTTTATCTCTTACGTGTGTTTGCTTTATTAGTGGTTAGTAGTGTGTACAGAAAAGGCATTTCATGCACTTTGAATGACTTAGAATGGTTGCAGAAACTTAGGAAATTAAGCATCAGTGCCAATTGGAAAGATTTTTCCAACAATAGAAGATCTCAAATCAATTCAAAAGCTTAGAAATTTTCAGGAAATTGAAAATTGCATGGGGAGGGAACTCGTTGTCTTAGGAACAACACAAAAAGGTAACACAACTGTAGAAGACACAGGAGCCAAAGAACCATTTTCAAGAAATGGAACGAAATTAAGAGAAGGAATAAGATTAAAGAACAGACTGAAGCCAACAGGACTAGAAAGCATACATATCTAAATTGTTTGTTGCAAAAGGAATTAAGAAAATGATTAGTTTCAAGAAAGCTGACGAAATCGAAAAATGAGACTGGTGGCAAATTGTTGAAAAGACTGGAAGCAAATTGTTGGGATTTAATGTGAAATAAAAGAAGAAAATGGAAAAAGCTTCTGCATATATTAAAAATGAAAAGTACAGATAGCTTCTTATTGAAGATAACTAACAAACTATATTTCCATAATTATATCAATCTATATTTATTTCACACTTTGTAACTACTCTCTCTAACAACCTCCTAACTTTTCTAGCTAAAACACAACAAACTGACTTCTAATAGATTACATACTTGGCTTAGTAAATAAATCAACTAGCTGCTGTTGTGAAGGAATAAATTGAGAAGGAACGAATCTTTGCTTGAATTTATCGAAAACTAAGTGACAATCGATTTCAAGATGTTTAGTTCGTTCATTAAAAACAAGGTTAGAGGTGATATGAATGGTAGCCTAGTTATCATACCATAAAGAAATTGGTTGCAAAAATTCAATGGAAATATTGTGAAACAAGTAAGAGATCCATTGAAGTTCACATACAATTGAAGATAAACTCTTGTATTCAACTTCAACAGAGGATCGTGAAACAATAGTTTGCTTTTTAATTTTCCAAAAGATCAAAGCAGGGGCTAGAAGATATAATAACCAGTAATAGATCTTCTTATAACAGGGCAAGATGTCCAATCTGCATCACAAAATGCCTAAAACCGAAAATCATAGACAACAGCAAAGAAGAAACCTTTGGATGGTGAACCTTTGAGATATTTTAAGACACGTAAGGCAATAGACCAATGATTTTTTGTGAAAGAATGAACATACTAGCTCAACTGTTGAGTGTTATAAGTGATATTAGGATGAGTAAAACCCAAATATAAGAGCTTGCCAATTAATTGCCTACAATGATCAACTTTAGGAAGCAAAAAGGAATCAGGATTTTCAATTTGGAACTTATGAGGTAAAGGTGTAGTTGCAAGTTTTGTTCCAAGAAGACCAACATATTCTTCAATATCTAGAACACATTTTTGTTCATGGATAGTTTTTTCAAATTAATTGGCCTAGACTTAATAGATATTGATTAAGGCCTAACAATATAAAAACATCAAAGATGTATTTTTTGTTATTGTCTTGGAATCTAACAACAATAGTGCCTTTTCCTTCAACAGTGTGTATATTTCCATCACCAAGTGTAACTTGGGATTTTACACTTTCATCTAGTTGCACAAAGCTCTTGTTCTTAGTCATGTGGTTTAAATGACCACTAAAGATTGAACAAAGTATACTGTGTAATAAGAAGATTCATTATTTTTTGAAAAATTTGCTTTTTCCTTTTATTAGTATCAATAATCTTTTTCATAATGAAGGTGTCTTTTACATTTTTTTCATTTGTATCGACAATATTTTGTAACATCATTATTTTTCTTGCACAATTTGCAATAAGGGCTTGATGTATCATTACTCTGTTGCTTTCCTCTCCCCCTACCATGGTTAGAAAATGCTCCTCTTTTTTGAGAATTTTACTGTGGCTATTTTTCCTATCTCCATCATTTTTGGAGATATTTATTTTTGTTTAGAATGCTTGATCTAGTGGCTACTCAAATCTTTTTAGTCTAGCTTCATAAGATTCTAGAGAGCCATTAATTCCACGGTAATGACTTTTCATAAATATTTTGATTCTTCTACCAGCCATAATAAGGTCATATTTGTAGGAAGACTTCTTAATATTTTTTATATTATTTTCTTATCTTCTATCGTACCCCTATAACTTCTAATTTGATCGAAAATATTAGAGATATGATAGAAGAAAGATTGTATTGATTCATCTCCTCAAAATCTTTATATAAGGATTGGAGTTTGATGGATATTGCCTCATCCATGCCTCTGAACTCATTTTTGAGTGTCTCCCAAACCTCTTTTGCTTTGCTTGCTTGCATAATCCTTAGAAAAATCTCCTTGCTAACTCCTTGTTAGATTAATAGCAAGGCCTTGGCATCATGTTGCTTATTTTTTCCTATACTTCTTTTATTGTATTAATGTTTTAAAAATCGAATTGGAAGTTAAACCGATAAAATAAGAGGTTTAAGGTTTAAAGAATTTAAGTAGTATTAGATCGTCATAAAATCGACTAAAAATTAATTAAACTTAAAATTTTGAAATATGATTAAAAGAGATTGTCCTTACCTATCAAAGAATTTGAAATTTAATTGAAAAATAGAGTGTTAAATAAAATTTAATTAATTTATTTTAATTTATAAAAATTGACTGGTCAATTAATAAATTTATCAGTTTTTAGCAACAAGAGTTATTAAAGTAAATCGAATAAAAAAATTGGACAATTTAAGATTTTGATGGTTGAACCAAATGATCTGGATGGGGTTTTTAATCATTGTGTTGTACTATTGCCTACGTAACTAATTTGTCTTGGCTTATTAGGATTTCATAACCACTCTTGATAACATCCCACAAGTCTTGTGAGATGAATACAATCTTTATTTGGATGCTCCAATAATTATATGCTTCCCTATCAAAAATGATAATTAAGGTTTAAGTATAGTTGAATGTTGGTAAATAAAGCAATGAAGGCCATTGAGAAGGATCAACATTACTCTGATGCCACTATTAGATTTTGAGGATGTGATAAGGGAATAGAAGGATTTGTACAAGAAGAGCTTTATTGCTTTGGCTTGCAATATGCTTACAATGTTCTTCTTCTTACTTTAATAGCATACATTTCAGGCCTATTTATTGTCTTACAAAATTGTTGGTGACTTCTAAAATATTCTAGATATTTTGCTGAGTATTTATTTTACTTTCTAGTTTCTATCATTTTTGACTTAGAATTTATATAAAATATTTCTTTATAACTAATTGCACACACTTTTTTAGGCTTTCTAGATTAATTTTGTACACACTTATGTAGAATTTTCAGATTAATTTTCTTCACAATTTCCTGTACTTTCTAGATCAATATTCAATTGTTCTTTAGACAAGTAAGCAATCTTATCTATGGAAGATGTTCATCTTAATGACTATATTTTTCTCAAACTTACAACTGTACTCCTTATCAGTTTATAGATTTTTTTTCAAATTTTGATCATTTTCAAATTTTGATCATTTCATCGTAGCCATCACACTCTTTACTATCTTAATATTATTTTAATCGGTTTTATATCTAAAACAATTTTGCATGTAAGGTTTTCAAAGAGATCAAATTATTCCTCAAATTTGGTATATATCATATACCACTTAACATCCTAATTGCATTATTAAACATCTTAATCCTGACTTGTCCTATTATGTACAATTTTTCATGTTTTATTATCTCATAACTATATAGTTCCAAAGTTGCTGGTGTATATAACACCAACCAATGTTTTTTGGTTATGAGTCTTGAAGTTGAATGATTGAAATGTAGAGTATGTCTCCATTAATGCAATTCAAGTTTCTACTTTCCACTTCATGGACAAACCTTGACAGATCATTAATTTTCTCTTTGTCTCTCTGCTTCTTCTTATTTGGACAATCCCTTCTACTATGTCCAATTTGGTGACACTTGTAGCACCGAATTGTCCTTTTATCATTGAATTTTGACCTAGAACTCCACGAGCCATCTTTCCTCTACTTTTTTTTATGAGCTTGGTTTTTTCTTACATATAGGCTCTCAACTTGAGAGCTTTCACCAATATTGATTCTATGTTGGTTGTAGGTCAATAGCACAACAGTGACATCCTCCAAATATAAGCATGATCACTAGGTGTTCGTTGAAGGATCGTATACGCAGCGGAAATAAAAATTGCAATCATATACTATCTATTGTGTTTAACAACATATTAATAATAAGAACAGGCAAACGATAAATACTTGAAATTTGTGAGAATTAACCGATACTGAACTTCGAAACTACAAAATCTCTATGTGCTCTACATCGAAAAATATGTCTCGCTTTTAACACTTGATATGACTATGGATAAATTTAAAGAACCCTTTCTTCAAGAATAGAGAAAACAGTTTTCTCAAAACTCTCTTGTTTATTTTTTTGTTAATAAAAATAGAGAAAAACTCTCTTGTTTATTTTCACGTACACGTACAGAAAAAAAAAAAGAAAAATGAAAGAGCATTTTTCTGTTTTTAAACCTTGTCTTCTTAAGACACTTTTTTCTTACAAGCAAAACCGAAAAACTCCTTTTAAAGAGTATCGTGTTTCCTATCTTCAGTAAGTTGTTTAACGTTGAAGAAGTTGTTAACGTTTCTTTGTTTTCAAAAAATAAGAAACAACTATTCACCAATACAACGTTTCGTTTGAATTGGTTTTAAATGTTGAAACCAAAAACACAATCACCAAGTCCAAAACGCCAACTCCCTTTTTCTTTCCTTCTTTCCTTTTTTTTAATAAAATAATAAATTATTATTAATATTTATCAAATGAAATAAAATAAAACTATTTTATTTTATTCACTTATTTTATACAAGAGAAATTCCAATATTAATTATATTTTCTGTGCTAGCAAAAAATATAATAATATGCCATATAGATTATTTAATAAATTATCTC
>JAOSBM010000204.1:2938539-2961520 GCA_027568955.1 Erythroxylum tenue | reverse complement strand
TCAAATCTCCACAATTATCAAGAAACATCAAAAACTCATAATTCTTTTCTCATAATTTCCTTAAAGCATAAATACTTCCGTTACACAATGCATATGTAAAACACTAATTTTATATCATTTCTTATTTCTAAATTCCACTGAAAAATCGGGGATCCAACAAATATCTTACTCTTTATTTCAAAAAAAAAACAATCAATTAGTTAATGTCTTGATCAAGCCTCTTCTGCGTAATTATCTTCAATTTTTGAAGACCAAAATTAAACTCTTTACAGGAGCTCCGTCTGCATAGGGCATGTTAAAGGAATCATTTTCTTAATTATTTGATTATGTAATCATCTAGTTAGTTTCTTATTCAATTCTGTAAATAATATGAATTGATAACAAATCTTGTAGGTTAATATAATTATTTAGATCTAAAATACTTAATTGAGTACAATCCCATATATTACGGTAACCATCGTGATTTAAATTATTTGATTGATCACAAAATCCGACCTTGTTCATATACCCATTTCCATCCAATAGAATTAAGCAATTATTTTTCATGGTTACATTTATAATATTTACAAGGTAAATCTTATAAATTGAACTGAAAAGTTAAAAGGTTAAGATTTTTAAACCTCCATTTTTTGTACTCAAACAAGAGGTTGTTTGGATTTAGAGCGTTCAACTCCAGTTCATCTATCTTCAATTAAAATCTAATAATCCTAGTTCAATGGCTGCCGAACAAAGAGCATACATGTTAATAAACCATTCTTGTTTAGATAATTAGAGAGGAGGAAATGGAAATTCTTAGGTACTCCTTTTGTTGCCTACAATAAACTAGTTCCTTAATTATATGAATCCACTTATTTAATTGACTTTAAAGTCATTAAAGCAGTGCCAGATTGCCCGACCCTGAGCAAGGACAAGGTGGGCACCTGCTTAGGACCCATCCTTATAAATGATAAACTAGGACCTATTTTTATCCTTATAAAAAATAAAATGAAATAAAATAGGGCATGCTTTTGACCTCATAAAGAACAACAAAAATGACTCATATTTTGCTTATTTTTATTCTATATGATGGCTCAAAAATAAGCGAAAATGGGATTTTTTTTTTTACTTTACCCAGAACCTATAAAATATTAGGAACGACCTTACAGATACGGATTAGCCAATGTTGTCAAAACATTTTATGGATGTTTGACAACTTAAATTTTAGTTAATCTAGTCAATTTAAAACTTAAGCTCATCTTTAGTTCATATGAAATTCTTTATGTTGGCTTATTTATGATCTCACCTAATATTTTAAAAACTGAATCGAAAATTAAACTGATAAGTCAAAAAATTTAAAATTTAAAAGCTTCAACCAATATTAGACAATTATAAAATCAGATAAACATTGAATAAAATTTAAAATTTTAATATATAATTAAAGAAAACTATTTTTATTCATCAAAAAATTTAAATTTAATTGAAAAGAAAGACTTTTAAATGAAGTTAATTGATTTATTTTTATTTATAAATATTGACTAATTTGTAAAACCGACCGACTAACTAATAAACTGATCAATTTTTTTTTGTTGCCCACGAGGTGTCCTAGGCAGATCCCAACTATGAAAAGACACCTTTAAGCCATCCACATCCAGACTAAACGGCTGCATACATGAGGGAAGTTCGAACCCACGACCTCACTTAAGCCAGGAGAGCCCCTTACCAACTCACCTGCACCTTGGGATTATAAACTAATCAATTTTTAACAATAAAAGTTATTAAAATAAATCAAACCAGAAAATTAAAAACTAACTAAAGAGTGGCAAAGATTTTAATCGCCAAACTAATTGAATTTTTTAACTAGTCTTAACCATGTCATGCTTATAAAGCATTACAACAATATGATTTGTTCTTACTTTCAATGTTTAGTATCTTCCAATAAATATTTTACAGAAGAAGCCTGGACTAACTATACAACTAAAATCACTACAAAATTTTTCCAGGCTAGTTAATTCCCACCAAAACCAAGTATCAACCTCCCTCTATAACACTATACTTGATCACAACAATGTGTGTGTTTAGCTGCAGAACTGATTCTGCTCCAAGCAAATTAGTGAACTTGCCATATATTTTGCAGAAGAACACACGAATTATACACCAAGGAACTGAAAAAATCAGGGAAAGTTCAAACTTTTCAGTTCTTAATGCATCCATCTTCCCAGTTTCATTGACATTATCTTCCTTTTCTTGTGAGCACGGTGCTTGGCGGCAATCCGCAACTTTCTCTTTGCATTCCTCGTGGGGTTAACCACAGCCATGACCTTTTCCTCCTGCCTTCTCTTATCTCTCTTCCTCTTGAGACTTTTCCTTATCTCACTATAAACCTGCACAAATTCTTGGATGCCCAGAGTTTTACGTATACTTTCACATACTTCTTGTGCTAACTGTTTCAACTCATCTGAAAGAAAGACCAGACTTTCTTGTCAGGATGCACAAAGAAAAAGGAACAAAACTACATCACCTCTTATGAGAATACAACAAACAAATTGATATTACCATCTGCTATTACGAGTAAAGATAAAGCCCTACCGACCAGTAGGAAACACTCAATTTAAACCAGTTAAGTTGAAATGATCATAAAACATGTTGATAAAGGCAGCATTGTATAAATTATGGTCTTTAGAAAAAACAATGATGCCTCAAATGTCAATCCATAATGAATACACATTCCAAAATGAAATCAAGAACAACATTAAAAGTAAACAAGTTTAGTTATAGGACCCTGGAGGCTTTCGGAGAACTAAAGTAAGAACTTAAGCTTGCTTATATGTTAATAATTCTTTGTCTTCACTCGCAACTTGCTAGCTATTCTTATGATCGACCCTTCTTTGAGATAATACCCTTACTCAGCAATTAACTTGAACTCCACAGCTTTTAAAGTATCAAGAGTTTTTAAGAATTTGTAAGTCATATCAGAAAAGTTGAGATTTACTAAAACTTCAATTGGTTATAAAAAGCCTGCATATGAACAAAAAATAGAAACGAGAATTGGAAAAGTTAAGCACATTCTATAATTAAAGTGAATTGTACCACTGAAATCAACACAATAGCTTATCAAATGCTGGAAAACATTTTAATAGTTTATCCTCATTGAATTTCCTTCTTGTAATTCAGTTAACCAGAAGCGCCAAACAACAACAGTTAACCAACTAAAATTCAGACCAAGTCAATGCTTTATGTTTGCAAACAGATTAACTCAGAAGCAACAGAGAGTAAACTAACCAGAAATAAGTTTCCCTGAAAATCCTTCACAAACTTTATACAAGGGTAGAAGCATGTCAATTGCATATTGACGACAGTCTTCCTGATTGATTTGTGCTGAAATTTTCCGAATACAATCGAAGACGATTTTCATCTACAAATAGCAATAGTTAGCAAAAACAATTAAACATCGAAATCAAAGCATAAAAAATGTGAGGATAAAAATCTAAGAAACTTGGAACAGTCTGAAAAAAAGCTTAGTGAATTTATACAAAATATCCCTAGATTAGCCAACCAACCTGTATAGCCTCCCTTTGAAGGGCAATCTTTCCCATACTTTTAAGCAAATTAGCGACAAAGAAATATCGAAGATTCTCAGACTGTTCTCTGTCATTGTGTTCATGTACATCAGATGTAATATATTGAAACAATCCTTTTGCCTTTCCTGAATCAAGCAACTGAAAAGCTTTAAGAAATTGATACTGATCTTGCTGCTCAAGGGCAGACCAGAACTTGTGGGGATGTACATGTCCTGCTCTTCCCATCAATGTATGGATAGCACAAATTGCAAAAACAAGATTTTCCACAATGAGATTGCTTGAAGCCTCATCGATAGCGTGTGCTTTCAGTTGGTAACAGTGAAAAACGGCTACCATAAAAAGTTTACTTGGTCTCATCAGACTAAACGTTACAATTGAGTTCTCATTATTCTCTCTTCTGACCTTCGTTGTGGCAGCAAAGTAAGAAGCCACAAGGCGGCTTGAAATGTTGCGTAACCATGGATGTGGATGTACCAAAAATTCACATATTGTAACATATATATCCTGGAAATTAGCACCAAAGCACCACACATCAACAGGAAAATTGAGTAAGTTCAAAGGCAACATGTTGCATGACACTAACTGAAGGGTGTTATAGAAAAAGAAAATTCACAAATATTGGAAAAAAATTCAAGCCAATTGCAATTAATTCCATCATCTCCACAAGGCTATTTCTTTGTAGGTGAAGCAGAAAAAAAATATTGATGGAAAGCATAGTAATTACTGATTAACACAGCTATGACAACGGCCAGGAACATTGGATATCTAAATATTGGTAATCAATTAACAGCATGCTTTAAATATAAGCATTTAACTAAGGTGATAACCCAGTGATTAGAGCATTGGATGGGTAATTTGATTAATCTCAACATTCAGAACGTCCAATCTCAGCCATCTGGATGCATTAATCGTTTATAAACAGTTATCCTTTATACAACCTTCATGACAATCCCTCCCACCACAAAAGAACTAGGTAATCCCTCAACTATTTGTTTTGTATATTGCTATATTATGTGACAATTCTTATTTTATCTGGTTGATTTTAATATCAAAGAGAATTCCACGGCATTCCAATGTCCCATTGAGGTGAAAGAAAAAGTCAATAGAAACAGATAACAGGCTGCTGCTGGAATAGCAAAATAAATGAATTAGGAAACAGGTCACATGAAACTCATTTCACCTCAAGTTCCCTTGTAAAGAATAGATCGCCAAAACAATGTAGGATCTTCTCCAGCAAAACTAGTGAATAGTAGGCTTCTTTCCATCTAGGAACACCTTCACCAGAAAAATCTGCTGACTGCCTGTCAGTGACAGCATTAACAGCAGACAGCAAAATGTTCCTGCTAAGAGGTAATATACTACTGATATGGTCTTGAAACCTTGTGCTTATGACATCAACCAGCAATCCCAAGGCCTGCACAATGTAAAGAGATACCATCTGTTACAAGACATGCTAAACCAAACAAACAAAACTCGATAAACACATGGAATTATTGGCTTTTAGTTACATTCACTTCAACAATGATTTTGAATGATATCATAGACCATGGCACTATCCTAAAACTGATAGATATGAGTTTCCAGTAAGATCATCGCATTAGAATACGTATTCTTCAGCTATTTCTCTCCACTACTCCCAAAGTAGATGGATGAGTTTCCAGTAAGATCATCTCGTTAGAATATAGTATTCTTCAGAAAATTTTCTCCGCTATTCCTGTGAAACCATTTTTTTTCAAAAGATCCAATATTATTAGATCTTAATCCAGGATAAAGGGCTACCATCATTAGCAGGTCACAAATTCAAATATGCACTCTGCATAACCAGGTCCAGTATGCTTCCCACAGTCCCTATGATCTGTAGTGCTGAAAATTTAGGTTGCTCGAACCTAGGTAAGCTTTAGTTGCTGGAATTTAGAATTGAAGACTGTCTAACTAAGGAACTAAAAAGAAAATGACAGGTCTAAGAATTACTCTTAGGAGTTGCAACAAGAATTAAGACCACTTCAAAGGTTTGAACAAACAGAACTTTTAGTATCACACTGATGGCTTTCAGAAGTGATCGCTAAAAACCTAAGGATCATTCCAAAACCTAAAAATCACTCCCAGAAGAAATATGAAAGTTCAAAATTTTGGAAAAGAAAAACGACTGTTATTCCATTAACTGAATGTACAACTTCAATATATAGACTTTTTTCCAACTTATCCTTACAAGCAAAGGAAGCAAGCATTTTCTTTACCCTATTTGAGTGGAACTCCTAAAATAGAAAATCAGACTACTAACATAAATAAATCCTAAACTAAAACACATTCTCTATCATCCATACTTCGAAAAAAGTCTACTGCACCTTTTCTTTTCCCTTACCGCTCATTGATGTATTTAATTTAACATGTAAGTTTCCCAAGAGCTGAGATTCTGGAAACAGTTAAGTCGATAAACTTGTTACAAGTATTTACCTGTGCACCAGGTGTCTGCTGTTGGTGCTTGGCACTCATGTACCAAGATAGACTGAGCTCGAGTATTGTCTCAAGTAAATGTGGACTAGCACGCCCAGTCAAAAGTTTGATAGCTTTAGCAGCCATTGAGCGGATTTCATTGTCATTGTCATTGACCAAGCAAATCACCAAATTCATAAATAATGGCAATGCATGTTTATCCAAAAAGCTTTTTGGGAATTTGGTTATTATGTCTTTGAGCATTTCCAGGACAGCCTTTCTACCAGTTGGATGCTCATAGCTGCATACAAAAAGAAAAATAAAAATCTTTATTCAAGGATAATAAAATGTGTGCATGTGCTTATAGAGACAGAGAGAGAATGGCATTTTTGTGATACATGCCTTAAATTACTGAGCAAAAAGTCCAACAGTTGTTGCAAATAAGTTCCTGAAAGATGATAATCGAGTAGAAATTGAATCAATATCTGACTGCATTTCTTCCCAAGAGAATCCTCTCCACCTTTTACCATCAAGTCTGCAACTTGAAGCATAATATCATAGATTTCAGGGACAACTAACTTGCGACTAACTATCGCTTTTAAAAGTGAGAGGGAAACAGAAGAAGAGCAGCTTTCACGGTCGAAAAATAATGGAGAGCGAATCAGAAAATGCAACTGATCAGAGGAAAGTGTAACTCTAGTACTCCGCAGAAGTACAGTTAACAACCTTAGACATGATTGCACCAGAAGACTATTGGCATTGGGGGAGGTTTGTGCAACATCTAGCAATGTGACTTTTATTTTATCTGCTTGAGATGCAAGAGATGGCAGAGGTAACCTTACAAGTGGAGCAAGACATTTAATGGATGCAGATAATATGTCTTCGTACTTGGAACTCAAGCAGCTGCCAAGAAGTTTTACAAAAGGATCCAACATTGTCAAAAGATGCTCATTGTTTTTGTCCAATTTCACTTTCTTTATATGGCTATGGAATAACCCAAGAGCAAACACAGTAATGAGATGTGAGCACACTGGTCTACCACCAACCACTCTGCTAGAAGAAATTGGTTTTGCATCTTGAACCTGAGAATGATGACCACTTCTCTCCACAATTGAAGAAATACCCTGAGAATTTTCCTCATTTATTCCATCCTCAATCAGGCCATAAACAAAAATAAAGAGATCAGTCTGATCTACAGAGGGATTGCATTCTAAACCAAGCGCAATATGGTGTAACATATTTTCAAGTTTGATTTTGAGCTTTGCAGTCAAGTGCTTCTGAATATGAGCTGTAATGGGGGAAAGAAGTTCCAAGGCATTACTTCTGAATGTTATGGTTTGGGCTATCAATTTCAATGTTTCAAATGACTTTCGCTTCCTCGTTTCCTTCATTTTAGAAGCAATCTTCTCCACATCTTTCTCTTCAGAAACATCTCCAAGAATGTCATTCTCCACCACTGAGACAAGATCTTTTAAACAATAATCTAATCTCCCACAGATGGGATCTGTAAGAAACTTTGATAAAAGAAAATTGAGAGTATAACCCAACACATGGAGTTCATATCCTCGCTTAAGGGTAGCTCGCAAAACCCCAACAACAAATTGCAAGTATTCTAGTCCAAGCTCCTTCAAACAAGCAGTCAAAGCAAGCCTAGCCTCATCACGTGAACTCTCCATACGACTCTTTAAATGATTTGCAATGCGGTGAATGATGCTGGGAAGTTGTGAATCCATCATGTCAGCAGGAAGCAACTTTAGCACTTTCAGTGCAGCAACGCTGACATTGACATTGACTTTATCAGAATCAGAACCCAGCAACTTTTGTATCTTTGGGAACACAGTTTTACGAAGACAAGCTTGTACTTCAGTGACGGTATAAGAACTAGCAGTTTTTTGAGAAGTTGTTGAAAAACTACTATCTGTACCTTCTTTAACATCTTGGGTTGAACAAGTTCCAAGAAAATGAAAATGGTCCAATATAGCACAAATTAGTCGCAATAACATCTTCTGCTTCTTCAGATTCAAGCTCATCTCTCTAAAGCATCGGATCAATAATGCATAATATGACCCCCATTTCATGCAAGCAGAAATTGAGGCAAGGGCCTCCAAGCATGCGTTTTTAACATGCTCCCCCTTGCCATCTTCTACATCAAGCAACATGTTGAAAAATAGGGGCACAAATATTTTATTTATGATGGCCTGAAAAATCAATAGTTCAGCATAAATTTCAACCAGGTAAAAATGTTGACTTCAACACATGATAAAGTGGAATACTTACCCCTGACATATTGCTTTTTCTGATAACATTACTGAAACGTGCAAGCGCCCTTGCTCTTCTGTGCTTCTGCAACACCAAAGTAGAGCATATAGGCATCTTAAGCAATAATAAACAGACGCATTCAACATCAAATATGTTCAGAGATCTCTTATGTTAGATAACAAGCAATGAAGGCAATTTCATTAAAGTTAACCTCCTAGTTTTGGCACGGTGAAGTTAAGCCATCCACCAAAACTTCTACCAAAAAGGACTACATATCCAAAATTATTGCAATCCAAGACACTTATTTTAATACAAAATTCCATTGACCTTTCACCCTTGCCTATATCAACTCGTGAAAATTCATAAATTGAAGCTAAATAATCAATCTTTTGCAACAAAAGGTACTGAATATTGTTAACAAAAAAAATCAAGGAGTAGCATCTGTTAGACTACTTTTTGCATGCATCAACTATGTTTTCGACTGCTGATAGATATAAGGACGGACATAATGGCCAATCAAAGGGTTTTTTGGACTGTTTAATAATAGTGAAATTTGGTGGCCTCCATTAGATATTATTTTCAACAGATGACCTTATTTGAATGTCACCATTCTCTGCATAAAGGTTCAATTTTCCTCAATCCAGATTAAGGCAGAAATAGGGTAATTAAATATGAATGAATTACACATTTATTTTTGTGGAAAGAGCTTCTTATATGCAAAAACAAGAAAACTTATGTCAATTACTAGATAAAAATAAATGAATGCCTAAAATATCATTATTTTTGTTAAGGCCATGTTTTATGTCCATAAGAAAGACAAGACCATGTCGGATTGATCTCTAAGCTCAAATCTGACAAAGAATTCACATTAAAATGTTTGAAAAAAAAGAAGAAAAAGACTAGGTCAAACTGTTTTAGTTCAGCCACTTTCAGGTTGAAGGAACTGGATCATTGATTTGTTTGGCCCAGTTGCACATTTTGTGCTTTTTCCTAATTGATCCAACCACTTCTTGGATCAGTTTAAGGTTTTTCAGGTTGAATCAGCTGGGCCAGTGTAATATGATAAACATAAATAACACCTCTATGGCCTCTGAAGAAAAGGCTGAATCACTATGAACATCAATCTTAGCACAACATATTGAATGAAAAACAATGGCCCTAGCAAATTTATGGTATGGATTAATTGATAAAAGACAACCATTATAAGGTGAAGTCCAAGACCTGTAAATGCGTAATATTGTTAAAGAAATCCTGTTCAACATCTTCTGAACACAAAGCTCCAAGTGAATTAAGGTCTGACACCCCTGGAAGCTTTAACACCATTTCTCGCAGTAGCTCGACCCACTCCTGAAACCATTGAAATGTATTATGAAAATCACTCAAAGACTAAGTAGTATCTATTACCCATTCCGATATCACTTGCCCAACCTTTTTTTTTAACCAAACCCCACAAAAAGTTAAACAACGATTGTGGCCAAAAAAATTCTACATTATATAACAATGAAAGCAATTCGTATATTTCACCAAGAAATGTTCTCATTTATTTCTTTCTCAAACAGCAAATTGAAGGAACCAAGTTATGCTTTTTGTTCAAACAACATAATTAGTAATATTAAGATGAAGTTCAAAGGCTTGGATGTTTCTCAGTTTCAAGCAGTTATTTGCAAATCGAATGGACTCAGAAACAAAATCCCAACACTCTCCCACTCCAGCTACATTTGGGGGTTTATAATACCTTCCTAACAGAGCTTCCTGCATTCATTGCATTGCCCAAATGCTTCAAAAGAAACTTTTTCACCATTTGCTGAATTCCTACACTTGTCCAACAACCTTCAGTACTTGCTATCATCTCCCCATCCATTCCACAGTGATTCTTAAGTTCCGCACCAAGAGTTAGAGCAGAAAAATCAACAAAAGAGAGCAGTGACCTATAAGCACTATTTCTTAAGATTAATTCTTCCGAGGACATATCATATATGCAATGTGATAAAACAACTAATGCATGGTCTTCCGGAAGTGAAAGGAAAAATCCAGCCCCAATCCTTTCATAAGCATTCACTATGGTATCATAATCAAGACCACCAAGTTCTGCAGCAGAGGTTGCATTCAGGTTCCGGACAATGTTTGCCTACATTTTCAACAGCAATAAGATCTTCAGTAAAATACAGTCCTAAGTTTCTATGAAAGAAAGAACCCAAAAGACAAACAAAACATAAAGCTTACCACCAATATAATGGAAGGATCAGTTTTTGCAAGGGTATCAAGAAGATCACAAATGCACAAGCGCATATCCAGTTCAGCAGATACCAGAAGTGGAGAGACAGTTTTAAGAATCTTTGTACTGCAATCCTTTCCCGATATTGGAATGAGATCTCGAATGACTTCCAAAATCTCAATATGGACACCTGCAAAAATCAATTAAGCATCATATATCAACACAGAAGCCAAGTGGTGGTAAACTCATACTATATTCACAAATTCATACTAGATTAAGGAAATATTCTTACCAAAATTCTTCGAATTTGTTAATAATGGAAGCAAGACATCTAGAATCTTCTTTGCCAGTAACTGATCTGTTACATACTTCAACAGCAATTTGAAAATGCTAATGTGCTTATCCTCGAGATATTTGGTCAATTTCCTGGTACAGAGCACAACAATGAGTGATTGGATTTTTATTGTTATTTATTTATGCAAAATTGGATGTGAAAAAGCTAGACTAACACAACAGTAACCCAGATACAATAAACAACCAAGGGCAAACTAGTCATCTCAGGACAAAAAGTTACCATTTCCTGGTGTAAGAGCCTTCCAGGTTTCATCTTAAACCAAAATACAGATTATAATTTCACATTAGACACTTAAATGTAATTGAGTTACATGATTAAACGTCATCAAATTCCTAATGAGTAAAAGATTCAAAGGACGCAATAATTAAAGTGTATGATAATTACCGTTTTTTTGCATTATCCCCCTGAAAGAGAGAATGCAAGCTTTGGACAAGTTCATCCAGGTTTGGCAGAAGAACCCCTTTTACAACACTATCTCCATCTTCCAAATCTTCATCAAGATTCAAAAGGTTTTCAATAAACTCAAGAGCACAAGATATAATTGCCTCCGAAGCAGTCTTGACAGTTAGAATTGAAAAAACATCAGAAACAAGGTTCTTTTCCCTATTTAACAAGGGTAAAAGATAATGGCTTTTGCTCATAGCCAAAAAGCACGAAAACAGTGAACTTGGCTTCTCACTACTAGACCCCTCGTTCTTGAAACTGTCAACTAAAGGTTTCATTGATGTAAAAAACATGTCCCAAAATTGACATCCAAAGCTATGATTATCATACTTATTTAGTACCAGACAAACAATTTTTAGGCACAAAGACCTCATGTCCTTAAGCTGCTGGAAAGATGTGTTGGCCTGCAAGTGGAAACAATTTTCATTAACACTGCCAGTTGTGACATAATAATTAAATTAATCAATGAAGTATATTCTTAGAAAATGATTTTTTTCGATATAGAGTTATCAAGCAAATACATAAAAAATACAACAGAAAACCTAAAATCCTCCTTCTTACCACCACAACTGGGTTGTGGATACATGAACAAGAAACTATGCTTCCCATACTGTAGAACATACAAAAGAAGACTACTAATATGCATCGCACCAACACTAGCAATTTTACATCTTCTTACTAATCAGTAATCGGTATACTCCATGTAATAGGAATTACCAGCATATGATTTTCTGCTGAATTCTCTTTTTCATGCAATTCCAAGTTGGTTGAGGACACACTTTGCACTGCAGAAGTTCCAGCAGCCTTTGCAACATGAAGACTAGAAGAGCAGCTTTCCAGTATTTGAACAACACATCCCATCAATAAATCCAGAAAAGGTTTGATAAGTGATTCATCAAAAACCCCAAGAATCTCTTCAACAACATGCAGAAAACCAAATTTCTTTTTCGATGACAAGATTGTCGAATTTTCCAAGGCCAAGTCCTTCAAGATAGTCGATGGGGAATATTCACTGATAAAACCATGAGGTGAGGTCGAACTAAACATTATGGTACCATTGGTTCGACTTGATCCACTATGCAGGGGCTTTGTCAACAATACAAAAAAGAGAGCAATTTCATTGACATCAAGTTGAGCTATGAATCGAAGAACAGCCTTTCTGTGGTGCAAACTTGTGTGCTAAAAATGAGAGAGAGAATTTACATATGTCAACAAAAGGTGCAGATACTGAAACATAAAACCAACAGAAAGTAGGGGCAAAGAGATTAGTAAGGATTCAAATAAGCATACCTTTCGAGAGGCAAGTGTCTTAAGCTTTCTCACTTTTGGCATTAGAATACGAATAACTAAGGGCAAAAGATTAACTCTGTGATCTTCTTGAATGAGACCGGAATCTCTGCTTAAACCCCACGTCACCAGTTCTTCCCTCAGTTGTTTTGAACTGATCAAGTTTCTCAAATGCTGTTCATAAGGAACTAAGAAATCATCTTTCCAAGTTAAAAGACAATCTAGAACCTTCATCTGTATTTCAGCATCATTCTCCTCAATAAGTCTGGAAAACAAAATGATGACATTTATCAATGATATTTTAGATTCAATACAGCAAAACATGAGGAACCAATTTCTAAAAGCAAAGTGGATATTAAAGCTGCACCAACCTTGAACTTAAGACATCTTTTAAGAACTGACTACGGTAAAAAGCTTTGGGATTTCGCATAAGTTTCAGCAAGTCCAGCCAATCTTTCAGGATGCCTTTCCACTCCTTGCCTTTACAAGCATCTGAACTGAAAGTTGAGACACTAAAAAATGCACCAACAGTTTAATAAATTTTCCATTTACATATTATTTAAACCAAATAATGATTCTATAAACCAACAAAGTCACAGAAAAATACCTACCTCACCAAATTGTCATTATTGTAACCCAAAAACTTCAAAAACAGTGGTACAATTTGTCGAGAATGAGATTCAGCAGAAGAAGAGAGTTTTTGCAAGGATTGAAGCAATGAAGATATAACAGTTGAATGTGGTGTGCTATCAAACTCAGGGGCCAGAAAAGAATTGAAATGCCTGATCAGTTCTGGAAACAAAAAGCAAAGGAAGTATTCAGTTTCATTTTCTTGCTAAAAGGGCTGCAAGGATGCACACTAGCCACCTATGAGTTTCTAAAGAACACAACTTGCGAAATTGGTAGTGACTTCAACAGCAAATGTACTTCACTGAACTGTCCGGCATGGTCATCTCGGATAAAATAACATTAACAAAGTTGAAAACATAATAGTTCAATAACTGAATTAATGAGGAACCATTAGCACATACCACTGGATTTCTCAACCAGTCCAGCAATTTTTCCACTGTCTTCATTATGAGACATCAAGAAAACAGATATCAATTGTTCAACATAGTTAATGAATTTGTCCCATACAACTCTTGTGTACTTGTCAATGAGAACTGCAAGGCATTCAGATGTTGGATCCCACAGATAATTGAAACGATTGTAGAATATGCCAATCATCCCACTCAAGACAAGGGGTATATAAGCTATTGGTACCCTTCCAGTAGAGAGAGTCATCTGTACTCTAGAAATCAATAAGATGACTTTCCTGCTGGTAGATACTGACAAAGGAGTTGACTCAATTAAGAGTAGTAGCTGAAGAACCTGGAAATTGAAAGAGATTAGCCAGGATATGCTTGGATAAAGCATGAAGTTGTCAAGGAAAGAATATGAAAGAACAATGATATACGCACATCACCACCATTGCCACACATATCAGAAGAGTTAGGAACTTCAGTTTTCATTTTCTTTTCAGGTGGCTCATCTTCAGTAGACATTATACAAGCTTGTGGTTCGTAGTGACACAAAATTCGAAGAGTTGAAACACGAATTTCCTTGTCTATGTTGCACAAGTTACCAGAAAACGTTCCTATTGCATCTGCGACATTTCTTGCTTCAAACTCAGGAGAATATAATTTATGCCTGCCATCTGGTTCCAGCACAGGCCTATCAAATTACAGCAAGCAAATCATAATAAATGGAAAATGTCATCCATAAAAAGCAGGCTTTGCACGATGTGCAGAACAACGAAACAAATCAACCTACCCATACGTGTAATCCAAATAATCAGCAATAGCAGACAAGACATGACGTGATGTTTTATGTTTTTCTGCAAGATGTAGAACAATGACTGTTTCTTGAATTCCGGACTTGTTACCATACTTGCAAAAGGAACGTAAAGCAGCACCTACAAGGCTTTGCCAAGCATGTCTCGAGATAGCTGCAATATTTTCTGAAAGAATAGCACAAGAACAGTCCCCCAATCAGGCAAAAGTTCTAATAAAAGAATATATAATTTTTATTTTTCTTATCACAATATAGTTCGTTTTCTATATTCATAAACAGTTAAAGGGTATCATTTAATTTTTTCAAATATACTGATTATAACTTCGGCAAAACTATAGTTATCATTCCACATTTTAAAGGATCTAATTTACTATTAGGTATTCATTCGGAAGTAACAAGAACAACTGAAAGGACTCACATCTATATATTCTTGAGATGAGGTACATCCTATTATACTGATCAATGCCACAATAAATATACATAACAACAAAGTAATAAAGTTTGAAAGACAAACCAGATTCAGCAATCAGAAGGCGATCAATTGCGTCTATCAAGTCTCTCATAAGGTATGACCTTTCTTGGATATTCATCATATGAGGATAGCAGCATATAACTGCCCACAGCTGAGCCACATTGGCCTCATCTACTAGAGATGATATTGTGTCATCATGAACGTTACTGTTGATAATTTCAATCCAGGAGCAGATGGTCCTCTGCAGGAAACTACGAATATTCGGAAGGTCTTCAGATGTTCCATCGAAGAAGCTAGTACCCAAAGCTTCCTTTTGTAGTCTCTCACATAAGGATAAAAGCAGAAACACAACGTCTTCCTGGGATGTTTCTATCAAGTCATTCAACACACTGATGTCCAATGAAAATGTCAATAATCTCAGCTTGTTAAGATCTTTCTAATTTGAATAAGAAAATAAAGATGTTATGCTACCTTAAGACATTGAATCTGAATTCATATAGTACTTGCACATCCTTCTTCAGCAGTTCACTGATAAAAGTCAAACACCTGAAAACAAGCAACATTTATCAGTTAAATAATAGCAGAACAGAAAAAATGATGCAACATAGACTAGTAGTGATTACCTTGGGTTTCGCAAATGAAATACAGGAGCCCATTGCAATGAACAATGAGAGATGGCAGATATATCTCTTAAATGGTTAAGCCCATCAAGAATGCATAACATTAGCATTAGAACCTTATCAATAACTTCGGGTAAATGCTCTTTTCCATCTGAGACACTGGTGGACACAATGAATTTCTTGATAATTGATCCCACACAATCAAGCATAGGCTGATAATCTGCACAGGATAGTGGCAGTTTAAAATTGGAAATCCACATGCTAAGAAGAAATATATTCCAACGTTAAAGAGTTCAAACAGATAATAAACCAATTAAAATTCATGAGGAACTTCGGAGCTCACCAACCATAGTGTGCCTATAATTACTCCGTAAAGCAGATAAAAACAATGATAAAAGCCGGCTTAAGCACAGTAAGTAACAATTGGTCACACAGCCATCTATCCTCTGATAGAGGCAGTTCCACATCAGAACTAACTCCTTCTGTTCTATCTCTTCACACAATCTCTCAAAGGTAGAGCTCATAACTTCAATAACAGTATCAGCTCCTGCAAGGGGAAGACAGATTAGAAACAAATAAAAATTGGAAGCTATCATAACCTAGTAGGCAATCAGCCATTCACCCATGAAAGACAATTACAGTATTGCTTCGTGAACTTAATTACAAAGTTAGCTGGTTATGATATTCACACTCTGGCTGAAGCTCTGTCACATCTTCCAATTTCTTAGCAGCAAATAGAAAGTACGACTGATGTAGTAATCGTGAGCAGCTTATCCTCCCTTTTTCTTAACAAAAGCAAGTTTAGGGATATCATCCTAATGTTATTTGGCTTGAGCAGACATTTGGATTTGCCAATATGGCTAAGATTAGATGTAATCATTCTGACAAAACCACAAGAAATTGTAAGATAGCCACATAGGAGGTCCCGGACTAGCAGAAACTTCTACGTCTTAAGTCAGATAAGTTGAGTCTAATATTTGCATCACTTTGTCCTAATTGTCCAAAAGTAAACTTCAAAAAGGTATACTCTAGGTATATGAGAATGTCATACGACTCAGCTTTCCATATAGCAGTATCTGCAGTAGATTCTTATCCAAGAATTGTATTATTTGATGATGATATGGGAATTGCTTAAAACATGTAAAGTCTATGGCTAACGCAATAACGAAGTTTCATAAGGGGACTAGAGCAGGCTACCATGTTTATGCAAAAATAGCAGATTATGGTATCTAAATTTATAAGATAACAAATTTTCTGCAATAAATTGTGGTCCTTTAATTCAACCAAGTAGCTATTCCATAAACGAGAAGACAAGGTCTGTCAGCGGAAATGTTAGATTTGAAGATTTCTAAGGTGTGGGATAGACAAGCCATCATAATGGATCTTTTCATTTTAAAATTTCTCTTCCCATATTTTTTATTTATGACTTGCCTAAGTACCAAATAAGTGCATTATAGGTATCCAAAAGTAGTTAAGGCAACTTGAATAAAACGTTAAAACAGTATGCAAAGCAGGATAAAATAGTCTGCATAATCATCAATAACAGAAAATTAGCTGAAGATAAATTTCACCATATATTGTTGAGATGAGTATAATTTTACAGCTTTCTTAAGTGGTTTTAGGATAATTATAGTGCATGATAATCTTCAATTGATTGGGGGCATTCATTCTGTAAATCGAGTCCTAATTTAACATGATAGTTTCAAAAACACCTCATGCCTAATTCTGATAGTTTCAAAAACACCTCATGCCTAATTCCAACTTAACACTCAGTCTCATGCTTGCTTTATAGGGGAATTTATTCTCAATAGAGAAGAAAGAATACAAAAGGGCGAAAAAAAAGGGATTTATATATAGTTCACAAAATAAGTCACGGTGGAATTTATTCTTAAATGAAGAAGATAAACCTTATGACTTGTTATGTAGCACAATAACAAACGAAGAGTGAAGTATAAAATGAAATTATTCGAGGATAGTATTAAAAGGCTTGCCTTGTTCAAATTTATCACCAATGGCAAATGTTGAGTTGTCAGTCAAAAGCCACAGTATACTTTCTGCCTTTGAATGAAACCTTGACGATGTTCCTCTCGTAACATGATAAAGTAAAGCGCTGACACCAGATTTCCGCTGAGGTACTGGTTTCTTCACAACCTCAAGGATAATCTTTCGAATACCTGAAAAGTAAAACTTTGCCCATTGTTAACTTTAGGTGAAACTTGGATTTCATATTGAAACAATACAACAAAACATGTGAATGGAAGAGATCAAAACCACATGAAATGCTATTCAAAACCAAATTAACTCCTTTATGCATTACAACAAGTCCATATATTTCATAAGTTTCTGCAAAACCTGAGTTTTATTATAAAAAAGTACAACTCCAACAGACTAAAAAATGGGCATACCTTTCCTATGTTGCTCCTTAGTAGCATTTCTCAGCAAGAATGATGTTGCTGCTGCCATGATCTCTATTACGTAACTCTTTGGATAATATCTTAATTTTGTTGTGATCCTTCAAAAAAAAAAGTAAAAAATATTTAGGAGAAATGGCTGATCAGTGCCAGCAAATACAGAGATTGAAGATTCTCCTAGTTCTTCAATAGAAAAACCAAAACTAAGTTCACTGCTATAATAAAAGCATAAACAACCAATTATCTAGTATGACAACATGATCTGCATTTGACATATCATGTGTTTGGACAGCATAAATTCAGTAACCACACAAAGCATCCAAAATAAGAGCAAGAACTGAAACAGTATTATCAATGGCATTCTGGCTCATTGGAGAGGATGTCTAAAACATGCTCCTCTACCAGGGTTCGAATCTTGGTGAAGACAACAAATTATATATGTTTATAAGAACTGAAACAGCATTACAGTCTAAACCTTTAACCATATAACTTGCTGTAATTTTAAAGTTGAATGCCATTAACAACTAGATCATTTTGAAGCTAAAATGTTTTCTTTCTACTTTCACAGAACTATAGGCCCAGCAAGAAATGTTGTTAAGAGACCAATATTTGAGAAATATACGATCATTCTTAATAAGATCTTTTGTAGTCTCACGCAACTGACTGAATACAGAACTTCAATTACTTGCAAAAGAGTAAATCATTTTCCAGTCGAGTAAAAGTTGATGAAATTCTATTATTTACATGCCATTGTCAAAATTTACCATGTTATCTATAAAATAAATTAGATACAGATACATAAAATGAACCATTTGTTATTGCTTCGTCATTCTTACTATAATCTCCTATCACTACTATAATCCTCTTGCAGAAATAGTTCCAATGTTACTTCTTCAAAAGAAGCAAATATTTGGACTCTATTTTTTCAGGCAAATCTCACTCTCATTAGTTCACAAAAATCAAAACCACTTAGGAAAGTAATGAGTTGATTGATTTATCCATTTAAATCCAAACTACTCAAGCACGTGGATTCAGCTGCACTCTGTTGTCAGGTGATAGCAACTGTTACAAACCAGAAATTAGCAAACTTAAGAATCCTTGCATTTTCATATCTTACTTAATAGGTCCAAATAACAATAAATAACAAATTATGTAAATGATAAAAAATTATGTAAATGATCGTGCTCAAATTTTGATCAGAAACAGAAACTTAAGTCTCATATCCTTTCCTAGCAAACAAAACATTTTGAAGTTGATCTTCTCCATGACTGCATCCAACAAAAGTGCCAGCACATTGAAAGCATTTTACTTGGAGAAAGTAATTTATAAAGCTAATAAAAACATACTTGAGAACATATACAATGTCCCGTATTAGATATTTCTGCAAATGCATCAGCATGTATGACCAAGAAGTGAAAATCTGCATAAAAAGATCACATTTTTAAAGTGAATTTTTCTGTTAAACAAGTCATTCCAACAAGGTGAATACTATATGATAAGAGGCATAAGCAGATGAATGGCTCCGTAATTAGACCTGCTCAATAATTTCTGGCTCCCTGTCAGCACCACTTTTAAGAAGAGAGACCAAAGAATCAGCAAACCTGGGTAAAAACCTGGCCAAACAGGAAATGCAAATAAAATTATGCAAAGTGAAGGATATTAAGATTTTGAATGATAATACACCCCTAAAGGTTCAAATGAAAAAGCTACAGTAAGAAATTAAAAGGAATCTTCCCAGATTAGCATCGTGAAACTATTTTTCTGGACTTATGAAATAAAAAGTATGAAGCAACGTGTATCATACAAAATTTTTGAATTTATGATTCAATGCTTCCAGATTTTCATTTTCCTCATCTGTCTGCAATGGATAAAGCATTCATTTTGAAATCCTCTAATTATTCAAAGAAACATCTAAAAATCTAACTCAGGGATTGCTGTAATTAAGCAGAACTGAAGTAAGGCTACAAATATTTGTGACAAAACAATGAAATTTGGGATGATGATGCACATGGAGTGCAGCCAGCATAATCTACAAGCTGAAATATGTTCATGTTCCAAGCCTTTTACATCTCTGATCACTTTTTTGCCTAAAAATTTAGCAATGAACTTGAATGAAAACTAATAACCCAAAATTAAAGCCAATCCATTCAATATGTGAGATTTTCTCAACACGCTAAGCCCTTCTTAAGCATTTGAATACATAGACAAAAACGACCACAAGGCTACAAGGTAACAGACTAAAAAACGGAAAAAAATTACATTACAATTATAAAAAAAAAAGGAAAGAAACTCACGAAAGGAAGTCTTCAAGGAGGTCTCTAGACAATGCTGCCATCAATCTGTACAAACAAACAATAAATTTCACTTATGCTCTGCAAAAGCTAATTTGTAGAAGAAAATAATGGAACAAAAACCACAATGAACAGAGAGACAACGATAACATAGTCAACATATACCATCAGCACACTCAAATCGTATATTTTTTATATGTTTCTAGTCAAATAAGGAACGAACCATAACTGCAGTCTACCTGAGAATAGGCTCAAGTGATAGTCGTGCCACCATTTGTAATCTACAAAGAAGTTTAGAGAAAATAGTTTCCTTGTGCAAGAGCACCAAAGGTAATGTCTGTACAAATGGCATCATTTCCTCATAAAATGAAATGAAGTCCTCCGCTGTATTCAACTCCTGCATTCAGCATATTGAAAATTTTATGAAAAACATGGAAGAAGCAAACACCACAGTGGAAGTACCTGCTCTATATCCTATTAACATAAAATTTTAATTCTTACTGAGAGGCTCTCCACATAAATTTTTTTATAGAAAAAACATTCATCAGAAATTATACAATGTGATCACAAATCCAACAGCATAAAAGAATTTATCTGTCGAGCAACTCATATTCAGTTTCCACAAACCTCAGCTTACATTATGACTGAATGAATTAAGAAAGATAACGTAGTAAACGCACCCTCCATTCCATGAGGCAGTCTCGAAAAAAAGTGGATCCCTCAGATGGCTCATTTTTTATTTTTTCAAGGCTCCGATAGACATCAATTTCAATTTCTTCTATTCTCTGAGATAATGTCTTGAACTGAAGGCAGACCAAAACAAAGAAAAAAAATTATATTGTGCATAAACAAACAAAAAGTAATTGTTCAACAAGGAAGTAAATCCATTAGCTACTGATGAGTATAATTTCAACTAACTGAATATATATAGAACGCTAACTTCTATGTTTAGTCAAATCCCAAATAGTGACAACCTTTTATGGTAGATAAGGCATCCTCAGGTGTCCCTAGGATGAGCTCTCTCAAAAGAATCCAACAGAAAAGTGGTCGATGATTCTTCTGCTCACAAGTTCATAGTAAATTACATATTTATTTCATGAGATACAACAGCCCTCTAACTAGAATAAAACATCTATATCATGTAAATAATTTTTATCTTCCGTTTTCGAAGCTATTCTTCACTGTGATTTTCCCTCGAGATAGAAAAATTTCTGTCACCAATACTAGCTAAGATTCGTCTGATAGGTAACCAAGTAGAATCAGATTGAAATACACCACCCCTTTCCATCTCCAACATACAAAATTCATATTCTTTCTCCAACTCAATTGTAACAATATCATTCTAGACCCCGCTCCATATTCATTGAAGAACCAATCCAATAGAAATTAGCACCAAGTCTCAATCTTTTAACATTGTTTGATTCCCCTGGAACCTTCTCAAAAACCCATTAGCTCGTTTGAATAAAACATCCATTATTGTCAACAACTTAGCGGGTTTACGCTTTAAAGACTGTATCTTTCTTCACAAATTCATAGTACAACAACAACGAGAGAGAGAGAGAGGGTAACTTACAACAAAGCGGCGGCCGCCAGAAGATTTGTTGAGGGACTTGACGGCCCGAGCATCGGAGAGAGTCGCCATTAGAGGTGCTTTCGAGAACCTCCAGCGTCTTCTTCTTCAATTACTATAGGTTAAGCTAAAAACCTCCTTTAAACCCTTCTTTCTGCCCCAGCGCTCTACTTCGTCTTGTCAATTGCCGTGTGAATTTACTAAATACATTCATAATTTAGTATATATATATATTTTATTTGTTTTGAGGGAATATATATATATATTTTAAGTATGACTCTATTCGAAACATAATTTTTAACTTAAATTTAGTTTTATCCTACTTTTAATTCACTACAAGCAAAACGTCATTTAGCGATTACCGACGAAAATTACATATAGAGTTTTTCTTAGCCCATAATAAATATTAGAATAGTGGAAATATGTTGATTTATCTTCAGTTTAATCAATTAGTAAATTATAATAATTTTAATTAAATGAAAACATATTAATTGCTTTATATGCCTTATTTTATTGATTTATTATCTAATTAATATCAATATAATTATTATATTTGATATGGTTTTGATAGTTAATTTCAATTGGATAAATTAGGGTAAGAGTCTTGCTAATGTATTTTTAAAAGGGAAAAACTTTCTTTAATTTAAATTAGTTTATAACTCAAGGTATGATATAACAATTTTTGTTATTAAATTTTATGAATTATTATACTAAAATATTATTGTTCTAATTTTGTATAGTTGTATATAAAGCTAATTGTATATTATTACTTATTATAAGTACTTAAAATAGTATACATAATATTTAAAACATAAAATAATCCTTTAACTTATTTTTAAAAATTATAATATATATAGTACAATACTTTTACTTAAATAATGTCTATAGTTTTTATTTCTTGAATTTTAAATATGAAGATGAGAAAATTTAAATGTATGGTAAATCAAATGTTTGTAGCACTATGGTTATCATCATTATACCTGAAAATAAAATGACAAGCATTCACATAGATGTCTTTCACAATTGGTAAGCATCCATGGAGACTAGATGCCCAGAAAAGCCTTCTTGATCAAATATAGTTGTCTGTTAACATCTCCCATAGTCACTCTCTCTTTAGGTGATTCCACAGAGCATGCAAGACCAATCTCAAGAATCGCGAGTAAGCACTTGTGCACCTCAGGTGGCACGCTCGTATAGTTTCTGTGCTTATTGAAGTTGGCTTCTTCTATTTCTT
>JAOSBM010000204.1:2867912-2896828 GCA_027568955.1 Erythroxylum tenue | reverse complement strand
AATAATAATAATAATAATAATAATAATAATAATAATAATAATAGTACTAATAATATTATTATTAGTACTATTATTATTATTATTATTCTAATTATTATTATTATTATTATTATTAGTATTTTTATTATTCTTTATTATTACTATAATAATAAAGAATAAAGAATAATAAAAATACTAATAATAATAATAATAATAATTATTATTATTATATGTTCTATGTTTTTTATTAGAGTTTTAAACTTAATTTTTGTAAAATTAAATATCTAAAATCTAAATTCTTATAAGAATATTCATTGAAATACTAAAATATATAATATTTATATTCTTATATTTTTTTAAAGTCATGTCCTTATAAATCATTTTACACTTAAACAGTTAATACTAAACAGCTAATTTTACCAAACATCTTTAACAAACAGCTAATACAATCCGCTGGTCAAACCAGCTATCAGCTAATAGAATCAGCTATCAGCTGATTGCCAAACAAGGCCATTGCATAGCATGTAATCAGGCGGACTTGTCTTATGGATACACTTGTCTTATGGATACATGCAAGACTCGGTGATACACACGGAATCGCTTGCATTTGCTTTTCTTTTTTGTATGTTATCAAATGTCAATAAGGTTGCAAGCTTGCAATCCACCCTTTGATGGCTCAACCTGAAATAAATTGTTCAAACTCCAAACTATTGGAAAATGTACATCAATATACTCGTGACCACTTGAATCATGTTTGTTCCCTTGATGCTCATCTCAATAGGTTCTTATTGTTGGAATTGAACCTTGAATTGTTTGCCCTCTCTTTCAACCTCGTATAAATTGCAATCAACTATACAGTAATTCAAACTCTATTGCTGCCAGCCATACTGTTGATTACGGTTTCCACCCATCATGTTAGAGCCCCGACCAGCAGCAGAACCACTGTAAGGACCAGTTTGAGGATAATTTGGAGCACCAACTCCATATCCGCTGCCTCCACCACGAGGAGGTCCACTTGAACCATAAGGTGGGGCACGTCCCTGTGGAGGATATGGTCCACTCCCATACCCTCCTCCAGCACCTTGACCCCCACGATTTGGATGATTGTATCCTCCACTTGTTCCACTCGGATACCTGCCTGGCCCACCAGGAGGTCCACGGGGCTTCCCATAGTGATGGTTAGGACCTGGAGCAACCGGAGGCTGAGAACCATGCATTGGCTGATTGAGCCCTGATCTCATATTAGGACGAGCCTGCCCAGATTGTTGAATGGGTGGCAAGCGGCTATGCGGCTGTGGATGCTGCAGTTTTTGACGTTTTGCACTTTCTTCGTGCTGCCTTTGTTGCTGGCGCTTTTTCTTTGTTTGGAACTCGTGTGATGATTCATATTTGGGTAAACTAAAACAATATAAGAAACAAAGGTCAAAAACACATCGTAGCGCTAGTAGGCCACAGTCCACAAATATCATGTTTTACTACAGAACAAGATCAAGGAAGAGAGAAACCTCTTGGGGTCACATGGTAATGGATCAGTCCAGAAATATTCAGCATCCAATGCATCCTTGGCTGATATTCTCTATTTCAAGATAATAACATGAATGAGATATACAGTATACCAAAGACAACAGATGAGTTCCAAGAGCCTTAAGATCATAAATATTATGTGCAAAAGAAAAACAATGGAAACTCTAGTAGCATTCCAGGCACTGCATTTATGGGTTCAGGTTTTACTATTTCATTATTGCTCTACAGTTGAGGAAATGCAGTTTATATGATCAATCAAACAAAAACAGGATTCAGAGAGCAAAACATTAGGTCTAATCATAGATTGATGCTCCCAGGCACACGAACAAACTAAAGCAAATGGTGAGAGCAGGATCTTATGCAATGGTACCTGAGCGGGATCAAGGGTCAGCATTCTCTCCAATAATTCCAAAGCATGACGGTCAAAACTATTGAAGGAGAAAAGGACAAAAAAAATATCCAAGATAAGAATAGCCATTTGATATACATTCAATCATTTTTTTTCTGGCACCCAAATTCAATCAAGTTTCTAGTACAAGTTCAGTTACTCACTGTCTAAAAACCTCCCTGAGCCGTCTCTTCATTGGCCTCGATGGCTTGAAATTGTTATACCACGGAATCTTTGAAACCCCAGGCCAGTTAACCTCATCCGGGGCTCCACAAAGCTCAAAAATTTTATTCAATTGTTCAGGCTACAGAATTTATAGATGGAATTTCTTATTACAATAAATGAAAAAGTACGGCCCACACATGCACATAGAGCTAATGCAATAAATGCAAACAATGAAATAGAAGAACTTTATTTTTCATAGATCTGTACAATAACATCCATAGTCAACTCTTTAAGTTTCCCATGAATCTGTGTTTTTACGACTTGTGATTCAAGAAGTCACACTAATGAAGAATAGCTCATTCTTGATTACTGACATAATTACATCTATGAGAAAGGAGTAACTTGATTAGTGAAATATTATAATCTATGAGAAAGGAGTAACTTGCCTCATCTTTTCCAGGAAAAATTGGTTTCCCATGCAAAAGTTCAGCAAAAATACAACCAACTGACCACATATCAACAGCAGGACCATATTTGGTTGCCCCAAGAAGCAACTCTGGCGGTCTGCTCAAAATAGAACAGTCTTGATCTTTTTTATGTTCAACAAATGTAGAAATTGAAATATAACTCACTGGCGAAAAATGAATTAGTCAAGCAATCCAAGCTCAAATACTGCAGAGGATGTAAGGGTTCACCTGTACCATAATGTAATGACGCGATTAGTAAGGTTTCCAGTGTGATCAGCTGAAAAGGATCGTGCAAGCCCAAAATCTGCAAGCTTCAGATTACCCTCATTGTCTATGAGAAGATTAGACCCTGCAAAGAAAATTCAAATCACTACCTAGGCCTCATGATGTGGAAACCATCCAATACCAAATGGATTTTCTTCTTTTAACAACCTTTAATATCACGATGGAGTACTTGATTTACGTGACAATAATGAAGCCCTGTCAAAAGCTGCCTCATGTAACACTAAAATGAAAGAAGCAGGACAGGGTATGAAGTTAGAGAACTGGTTGGTCATCAAAATTAGTCATTGTGAACTGAGTGATCAGATACAAAGAATTAGTTCCATTCTTTCTTCATTACCTTGATTTGAGGAACTGAAAATCTCATCCCAGGACGATCAGCAAGACCTGTCAAATCATGGTCCATGTACTCAAATACCATGTAAATACCACCCTTGTACTTGTTTCCATCTACAACCCATAACAATACAGTTAATCAGTGACCAACCTTCCACATAAGAAAACCAACAACGAAACTAACTCCTGTAGAATGCACTGAACATGTTCACAACAACAAACTATATCTTAAATAAGACAATGGCTGTCAATAAAAAAAAATATTAGCACATGTAAAAAGCACTTGCCTGGCTTCCCCTGGTCATCCTTCTCAGGACCTGAAAAATATTCCGAAAAACTTTAAGAACCTAAACAACATTGACAGAGATTAATGGATAAAGAAATTCATATCCAAATATATGTGTATGAATGTAAGCCTATGTGAGTATTTATTGGTTCCACAACTCTACCTGGGGATGTCACAATCTCTTTCAATTTAATTACATTCTCGTGATGCAGCTTCTTTAGAATTTTGATTTCACGTATTGCTGTTATAGGAAACTGCAGCAAATGTGAGGCATCTTATCAACAAACCATTGGTTCACTTCAATCATACAGGTTAAAGAAAGTATAATTCCAATTTGCTTTCTCACAGTTTGCAATCAACATTGTGATAATTAAGCAATATAATATGTGAAAAATAGCAAAAGCTACATTATAATTATTTTTCTAAAAAATGAAAAAAGGCTGACTGATGCATCGAGCAAGGCTAATGAGAAAGAACGTAGAAGGTGGTACCCCTTCTCTTTCATTGTCCATTCTTATTTTCTTCAAGGCAACTATTTCTCCAGTTTTTATCTCTTTGGCCATGTAGACTTGACTGCAAGAGGAGAACACAAGCAAAAAGCATAACCAAGCCCATTCTGTCGTAGCTAACATTCATAAAGAAACAAATTCTAGAACAGAAAAGCAAGATGCAATTCAAAAATGTCAGCTCCAAAACTAATTCCTCAGTAGAATCACAACAGTTATATGCTCTACATTTAGATTGAAGGCGAGAAATGGCTTTGTGGATTATTCAACTTCACTATGCCATTGTGGTTCATTTTAATATATGCTCAAGCCCCATAAACAATCATAAAACAAACCAAACATAAAGAAAGTAAATCAATGTCTCTTATTGAACAAATATGCAGCAATTGCTAAAGGTTGATAGCATTAGAAAACCTACAGAAAAGGAAATAACAAGGATAACCAATCAAGAACAATAAATCACCAAAGAGAGACACACTGAGAAACCTTTTGCATCATTTTCGTGACACACACTTTGCCAAATTGAATAGATAACCAATAGTCACATGCTTAAGGAAAAGTAATCACGAGAAAGAAAGAAATAGCCAAGACAAGAAACAAAGAGAAAAACGAGTAAATGAACCTACCCGTAAGTACCCTCACCAATCTGTTCCAATTTCTCGAAGCAATCCACGCTTCTCGACCCCCAAGAAGGCGATTCGTTCAAATTTAGCTGCCCAGGAGCCGCTATGGCCATGGTTTTATAGACCGTAACCCCTTCTTCCTTTGAATTTCTGCGACTTTGCCACCAATCACGTTACTTTTTTCTATATCTTCTTCAACCAACAAGCAACAATTACACAGAATCACAAATTTCCAAAAAAAAATTTAAACATAATTTTCAAACATAGTTTCACACAGTTGAAAGCGAAAAATTAAGCCCAAATTGATACAGAAATATCGATAACTGAATCTGGTTTTGCTTACAGAGTGAGAATGGGCATCCAGCTCTTGAATCCCAAGGTAGAAACAAAGAAGAAAGACTCAGATTCAAATGAATTTGCAGAGTGGGATTGAGAGAGAATTAGGGTTTTGTGATTTTGACCAGGAAATCCCAAAGTCTAGTGTCAGAACCAATATAGCATCGCCGTTTTATGTCCAATGCTCAGTCGTTTAAAGCAAGATTCTTTTTCCTCTTTTCCACTTCAAATTGCTAATAAGGCCCCGTAACAAAAGAAACAATTGCTCACAAGGACATAATTCTTAAGTATTTTCCTCTTCTACCCCAACCCCATGACCGACCTGTTTCCATCTCAGCCCACAAGAGGATCAGACTAGTGCTCTTGAAGAACTTTCTCTTGCTCTCTTTAACGCAAGAAAGATCGAATCTTGAAGAATAAATCAATGGCTGCAATGGAGGGAGTGATGCCAGACCAGACCCAGCTCCAAAACCAACAACAACAACAACCACCGCAGGTGGTGGCTGAGAGGCTGAACCCCGCGCTGCAGCAGCAGCTGAATTTGGAAGCGGTCAAGACTAGAGCCATCAGTCTTTTCAAAGCCATCTCTCGGATTCTTGAAGACTTGGAAGCTTATACTCGAACCAATACTAAATGGTTATTGTGATAGTAAAGTTTTAATCTTTTAAGTTATCGATGACAAGGATCCATGGGTAGTAGTATATCCTTTTGATTTGCAATTTGTGACTTCGTTTACTAGAGTTTTGAAAGTTTTTGTTTTTGTGCGCCAGGCAAGATATATTAGGTCAATACTCCATGGTGAACCTTGAGCTTTTCAACATAGTGGATGAGATTAAGAAGGTTTCAAAGGCATTTGTGGTGCATCCAAAGAATGTCAACGCAGAAAATGCTACAAGTATGTATTGCTTTCTATTCTTACGACTTGTTTCTGAAGGCATATTCTGTGCAATAGCATTAGTGTTTTAGAGACCATAGTTTCATTAGTGTTTTATATCTTTTTTTTTGTTAAATATTAGTGTTTTATGTCTGCTTAACGTAATGCTCCAAACTTTCCTTAAGGAAACCTTTCAAAGAAGTGAGTCCTGAATAATGAACACAACTGACTACTAATAAAGACGGATAAGTTTTCCCGGCAATTGCAAATTTTTTAAATGAAACTAAATTACTGTATTCTTATCTTGCTGCAGTATTGCCAGTTATGCTGTCATCGAAATTATTGCCAGAAATGGAACTGGATGACAATTCGAAAAGGGAGCAGTTGCTTCAGGGGATGCAAAGCCTGCCAATAGCCACACAAGTTGAGAAGTTAAAGGTCAGATAGACTTTAAGTCTACATGCAGCATATTATATAGATTTCTGGTGTTCAGGGGGTTTGTTTCTTATTTACAGGCCAGAATTGATATGATTGCAGCTGCCTGTGAAAGTGCTGAAAAAGTGTTAGCTGATACTCGTAAAGCCTATCAATTTGGTACACGTCAAGGACCTCCGATTCTTCCAACTGTGGACAAGGTTCAGGCTGCAAAAATTCAAGAACAAGAGAATTTGCTTAGAACTGCTGTGAACTTTGGTGAAGGTTGTGGTCTATGACGTCGGTGGTCTGTAAACATGTGCTTATATTTGTGGTAGATAGGCTTGAACAATTGTTTGGCTTGTGTCACATTCTTGCTCTTTTATCTTGTTATTATAACATCTCAATCTATCTCAAATCCAGAAAGCCAATCTGCTAAGTCTATTCTTGCTCTCTGAATTTCTTTTTTCTTCTCTCTCATGATTGATTTAGTCTTCTAAGGGTGATAATTGTGGTTTTTAACCTTATCAGTTGGATTCATTGCATCATTCCTATATTTTGGTAGTTTCTTGCTTCTTTCATCAAAGATGAAATTGGAATTTCCTAATTTTTAACTTACTTGAGAAGCCCTTAACTGACAATTATTGGAGCTTTGTTCAGGTTTAATTCTTAATGCAGTAGTAAGTTTATAGTTTTATTATGACTTTATTCAGATTTTTGTACCACAAATTCTTGTGAAGTGTGAACTACTAGTAGTTTCCTCAAGTAGGCATTCACTAACGATTTAACATCAATTCGTATACATGCAGGCCTAAGAATACCTGCAGATCAAAGGCAGATCACATCTGGACTTCCAATGCATCTGGCAGATGTATTGACTGTTGGTGATGGATCACATGTTTTTTCTGATTCTTCTGGTAGATTCAACCCTTCCGCAGGAAATGATTTTTTTCATGTTTTCTTAATGGAAGATATGCAATTATATCAAAAGAGTTCTCTGAGCATTCTCTTTTTCTCTTGCAGGGATGTACATGAAAAGCACTCCACCTCTTTCATCAAACAGCATGGCTAATCATGGGTCTTTGTTACAGGTTAAATTGGCATTACTACAATCTTATATGTCTAATTAATTGTTAAATTTTGGGTTAGTATGCACATATGCTTTGTAATTATATAAGTTTTATAAACAGCGGTGTTTAAGAAGTTCTATCACGCAAAATTTTCCTAGTTAAACACCTGACTTTCTCTTCAAGTGAAGCAATCCAAATTTTCTTAATCAAATTCTACTATTTATTATTCCTTTTATTTTTTGTGTTCCAATTTGTTATAATCCTAAACAGCCCATAGCTTGTTTATGTGGTATTCTGAATGATTAAGCAGTGAAATAGTTCGTGAACTATTACACATTGGTTTGTAAGGCCTAAACAAACAGTTATGGGGACATAAACAAACAGTTAAAACATATGACATTAATCTTTGTTCTTTTGAAATTATATATAATTCACATGTTGATTGTTGAGTGTTGGACTGAGTTTATCATGATTTTGATATCCAATTTAATCCAAAAATTTTGTTAAACAGGCTTCTGGAACACCACCTTTGGGAAGATCTGCTGCATCTCCTGCTGCTGCTACAAGTGCTACATCATTTGACAACACAACAGCATCCCCGCTGCCATATGCCAATTCACCTAGGTCTGGTGCAACCATTATGAACACCCCTTCCCCTCAACAACAGACACAACTTCAACAACAACACCAACAGCAGCAGCAGCAAAGGCAAAAGATGATGCAATTACCTTCACATCAACAGCAACTCCTTGCTCAGCAACAATTCCGGCAGTCTTCAATGCAAGGTTTGGGACAGGTATGGTTTCTACTGCTTCATTTCTGAAAATCATGAAACTGATTGAAGCTAATATAGGTGGAAATAACTAACTCAACCAAACCATTTCTCTTAAGCCGCCAAAAAATAATTGGCGTTCAATTAGTGGTTAAAGAGGAACTCAGATTCAGCCTTTCTCTTTCTAATAGTTAAATAAGAAGAATTGATTTTGGAAGGCATCAATTTGATATCTCAGGTGCTCTTTGAGTTCATGGTGAAGTTTCTTAGATAAAAAATACCAGTAGTTTCATGCTAAACTATACATAACTTTCAGCATCTCATTGAGATTTACAACTTTTCTGTCAATCTCTTGATCTATTTGCATGGAGGTTGCTGTTCAGTTTAACTTGACAACTTTTCTGCCAATCTCTTGATCTATTTGCATGGAGATTGCTCTTCACTTTAACTTGACCAGAACTCTCTGCTGTTTAGTTTAACTTGACTAAGTTACCACCTAGCTGTGACTGGCAATTACTTGAATGATTTCTTTCTTGCAATTTGTTAACAGTGGCGCTCAATTTTGTGTGCCCTTCTTAATTTGAGTTCTAAATTATTGGTCATCAACTAACATATTACAACTTTGTGCAGAACCAGCTGACGCAACTACATGATTTGCAGCAACAAGGTCAACAGAAATTTCAACCGGTAACCATGTCTTAGCTTTTCGTGATTATTGCTAAAATTCTGTAACTATTTGTCTTCATAAAGATTGCTTATTTAGAAACTATTTTTTCACTAGTTACATGGACAACATCAGATGCAATTCTCTCAACCATTGGCGCATCAGCAGTTTCAGGGTAGGCAGTTGCCTTCTGGACATGTTCATCATGGCATGGGTCAAAGCCAACTTAACCAAGGAAGCCAACTAAATCGCCATTTGAGTCAGTTCTCTGGTTCTGCCAATAGCGCACTGTTTACTGCTGCTCAGGGGTCACCAAATACTCAAATGGTATGATATTTTGTTATGGTCAATCGATCCAAACGTCTGTTCTTACAGCTCTTTATTCTTTTGCATCATTGTCTTAGGTTCATTCCTTTCTTGTTGTTTTTCTGCAATGCATATTGTTTTCTTTTAGGTGCATGTTGTACTTATAATCTTGTTTTGTTTGCCAAATTTAGATTCCAAACATGTCAGCTACAATGTCATCACAGCCACTTGGGGCTCGAATGCAGGTAATTGACCATTATGTTTCTACACAGAACGAAATTAGATAATGTCCATATCTGCTTTGTGTTTAGATGTATGATGGTAATCTTTAATATAAGAAAAGGAAAGCAAACTGTTAGTTAAAAATATCACTTGTATCAGCGACTTTAAGGACAGTAATCCTGGGATAACTGATCATGCAGTTTGATCCACACTGGAAATATAAGAATTAAGTAGAGAGCTATTAACTTTCTGACGATTGATTTTATCATATTTCATCCGTTGTGCAGTTTGGATTAGCTGGTACAAATTCTCAAAGGGGCCATGCATCCCAAATTCTGAATGATCAAAGTATGAACTGTCCCTGAAACTTTTTCCTTACACCGCTGCCGACTGATGCATGAAAGTAGCTCATTTTTGTTTCTCGTTTTCTTTTAATTTCGTCTCTTGTTCTTGTTTGTTTTACATTCTTCCATGCTTTCTACTGTTACCCATCTTTTAACCTCTCAAAATGCTAAATACAAACATGCCCTTCTTATGAGCCCTTGCCTAGTAAAAATCAGCTGGTTGTCTTACATTTGTTCAAAATTAGCATTTCAAGCTTAAAACATTTGACCCTTTTGCTTGCAGTGTTCACTATGGGAGTTACCAATCCTGTTAGTATGATGCCTATACAGCAACAGCCGCAACAGCAGCTTAGTTCTGGCTTCAGTAATATGCCAACGAGTGCTCAGAATTTGCAACCCAATATGGTTGCACTTCAGAGTGCAACTCAAAGTCACCCAAATTTCACACAACAGAGACCCCAAAATCAACAGTAACTCTGAAGAGTTAATGTGGTGTTTTTTCTTTGTCATAATTTTGTATGTACCCATATTTGTGGAGCTAATGAAGTATGAAGGTTGGCAATGTTAGACTTGCATTCTGTTAGCAACTGTGGCTTTATCACCGGGAACTTTAGCAATACAGGAATAAATTCGTGCATGTAGTTAGTTGTATTGAGCGTTGTGCCAATCACTGCTCGGAGATAATTTTGCTTAATATATTCTAACTTGAAAGATTGTACACTCTCTTTACAGGATATAGAGAGCTATGTCTAGCTTGCATCGGTAAAAATTGGAAGGATATGAACTCGTGACTTGCCCTTTAAACAGTTGATCGTGCAACTCCATTGACTAATGCACAATCAAATCCTTGGGATGTCTAGGAATCACTCACTTTTTCTCATTGGTAGTATGTGTAATTCCTGAATATATTAAGGATTCTGAAGGCTCGTGTTTAAATTTAAGTTGCATTTCACGAATGCCTGAACATCTGAAAACAGATAAAGGAGGGGGGAAAAAAAGCAGTTTGTTCTGATTGCAAATGATAGAAAAGGAAAAAAAAGAAAAAGAAGCTTTAGTTTTCTTTTCTGTTGAACATCTTTACAATGGTTGAATAGGATCAGTGAATTCGTTAGAGAATAAATCATGTATGGACCTCTCAATGATGAACAAGCAATCAATAGCTCTTGCCGGTATGGATTTTTCCGTACTCGGATTCAGGAAAGCTTAGTACAGCAATTGCAGCATCTTTGTATGAACCACTCTAGCCTGCATGCAGTAGAAACAATGTATAAATTGCATAATACAATTTTTGCTATGCACATCACAGGAGTCAAGTTCAAAACTATACTGTTCCTTATCATTTCAGTAAGCAACTCTAAAACCTTCACGTGTTTTTGTCTAATAACCATAAATTTTAGCCATGACCATGTTAATGAGAGACAGATCACTAATACCTTTTATTACCATTGCCTTTGACTGGTTGGTATACGTATTTTGACAGTAAATGCGAGCAAAACCTACCAGTCAAAAAGGAGTAACCTATATGGTTTTGTCCAGGATCGTTAATGTTCTTTGTTATTCCAGGCCTGATGCAACTCGTCAGGGCGTTTGATAGTTCAATGTTCTAAGGATTTACACAAGACTCATCACCAACAGAAGCAAAATAGATTTAACATAAGAACAATTTCCGTTTTCAGGGATGTATATACATAAGATTATTAGTTCCATATTCTTTTAGTTTGAACTGAGGAACTATGAGCAACATTCAAATGACTGCAAAAAGAGATACGGCATTACTCACAAGTCGTGAAGGCACGAACTCTTGGAATCCTCCAATTCAATGGGTGGAGGCTGATCCAACGAGAAAGCTGACCTGACCCTGATTTCATCAGGAGTAGTAGCCAACTTTTCAGGCAAAAGAGGGAGGTTCTCGGCTGATGTCTGGCTCGACTGAGGTGGTGAAAAGGGCGGTGAAGGAGAGGGAGATGGGGAGAAGGAGTACTTCTGGTTGCCAGGTCCAACACTGACGGGAAGGGGAGATGGTGGTGTTGGTGGAGAAGAAGATGGAGAAACATGACTAGCATACTTCATTTTTGGCATGGAAACAAACAAGCACTCCATGTCAAAAGACTTGAGAGTTTGTGCAATGGAGTGTGACTTTCCCGGGGGCTTTTGTGGTTTGAATTGTAGGTAGCTATAAACCTAACGGTCATGGCCACCTGAGGAGCAACCAGTATTCACTTGTCTAGACCAGACTATAGTTTAACTACACAATTTTATAACATAAGCGTATGTTATAAAGTGAATAAAACAATGTGCTCTTGCGTCCTCCCTCATCCTTGGAAGACCGAAGAAAATAAGCTCTTGAATCTTGCAGAATATATGGAGGAAAAAAAGAGGAAGTGCATGTTGAGAGTGGGATTTGAACCCACGCCCTTTCGGACCAGAACCTTAATCTGGCGCCTTAGACCAACTCGGCCATCTCAACAGATTTGGCTTGTGACTTTGTCATAGTGTCTTCCTTGATATCACGTCGTAAATTAGCAAATCTTAATAAATTAAATTAGGTTTATATAATTCAAATTTAATAAGTCCATTTAGAGTTACTTTAAATAAAACTTAAGTTTAAAGAGTTGATTCAACAAACTTCTTTCTTAAATTTAATATTTTAAAAACTGAATTCAAAATTAAATGAGATTTAATATTTAAAAATTTTAACCAGTATTAGTATTAGACCAATATAAAAATGACTAGAAATTGAATAAAATTTAAAAATAATTTTAAAAAATTATTCTTATTTATAAAAAATTAAAATCTAATTAAAGAGAAAACTACTACATAAATATTAATTATTTTATTTTGATTTATAAAAACTGATTAATTTATAAAATTTAACTAAATTATTATTAAATTGATCGATTTTAATTACAAAAATTATCAAACTAAATCAAACAAGATAGTTGAAAATTAAACCAAAAAATTAGCTGATTGAAAACTTTGACTAATAAATTAATCGAACCGATTCAATATTCAAATCAATTGAAACTTCTCTCTCGTTGCACATTACTTCATCATTCAAATCAATATTTTGTTTTTCTAAATTGAAAGCCATAAATACATATGTAGTTGTTTTTAAAATTCCTTCTATATATATATATATATATATACATATAACCACCGGAGTTTTTTTGTTTTTGTTCCTTTACAAAATTTTTAAACATTATGTACATTTTTAGGTTCTAAAATTTTCATATGTTACTATGCTTGGTTCCAAATTTGAATCAATCAATTTTAAAAATTTTCAACAATGTTGAGATCAATATACAAGTTAAAACAAATGGACATGGATGGTGGAAATGAAGAGACGACTGATATACACGGTAGAAATGAAGATAATGCAAAACCAATAAATATTCTTTTTAATTAAAAGTTGAAAATATTGAAACTCTAAAAACTGGATAGATAAGCGACTTTTATGCAGACAAGTCATTCTCTTATCAACCATTAATAAAAATATATCAAATATTTCATTAGCTTTCTTAATAAGTGTACATCCCTCTAAAAGACTTTCATTTTGAATAAGATGGAGTATTATTTTAATTTAATTTTTTAAAACAATATCAATTTAAGACAATCTAAATCTGATTGACTCTGCTACCTTTCCTAAAGCCAAGTTTCAAATATTCTATCCATAAGTTCCAATATCTAATTTGCCTTAATATCAATGTCTTTTCATGCATGTCCAAAAGTTGATATCAAAGCCTTTATGTGCTTGTCTAAAATTTGATATCGAGGTCTTTAATGATATATAAAGATTTTATTTAAGTTTGATATTTTTAGTTGAATATGATCTTTAGCTGAATATAGACTCATTTAGACTTGTACATTTTCTTCTCAACTCTCCTCAAAACCATTCATGAGTATCAAAAGTAAGTTGGTGAATTCCAACAAATAGATTTGCTGCAGAACATCAAGCCTGTGAATCTATGGCAGGTTGAATTAGTATTAAAACATTCTAATCAATCAAAATATCAATCTTTTCACCTCCTACAAAGAAACTGAATCTTCCAGAACCTCCAGACTTTTCCTTGATTAGAGACCTTCCAGTGGCCTTCATTTACTGGTAAAATCCACTTGGATTGAACTGTCCCCTATATGGTGTTTCAGACAATATTCCTGCAGGCATTAGTTGACCTATGTTCACCAGATCTAAGTTTGTAACTTTTTTTTTCTCCCTTTCAGATGTTATGGAGAAAGCTCACATGATCCAATTCTGGGGACATTACAGCTTTTCTTTTAGCAGCCAAGTTCAACAGAACTGTTTCTGAATTTCAGTTCATCCCCCCCAATTTTCAAAAGATAAGCTCAACCCAACTAGTCAATGATAAACTCTAATGTAAAATCAATCCGCATTTCAAGCACAATCATACATTACTAGATGTTCTCTTTTATTAACCACAAATCTTTTCATAACAAAATCAAGCATTCTTTTCTACATTTTCCAGTAACTTGGACTTACAATGATTCAGTTCTTCCTCAATATTCAAACCATAAGCTCCACCCAACTAGTCGATAATACATTCTAACATAAAATTAACCCGCATTTCGATCACAATCATACATAAGTAGATGTTCTCTTTTATTAACCACAAATATTTTCATAACAACGAGTATTCTTCTCTACATTCTCTATTAACTTGGAGCTACAATGATTCAGTTCTTGTCCCAATATTCAAACGATAAGCTCAATCTAACTAGTCGATAATAAACTCTAATGTAAAATTAACCCCCATTTCTAGCACAATCATACAAAAGTAGACATTCTCTATTATTAACCACAAATCTTTTCATCACAAAATTGAGCATTCTTCTCTACATTCTCCAGTAACTTGGAGCTACAATGAGACAGTTCTTGCCCCGATATTCAATCGATAAGCTCAATCCAAATAGTCGATAAAAAACTCTAATGTAAAATTAACCCCCATTTTGAGCACAATCAGTAGATGTTCTCTTTTATACACAGAACATAGTTAAATCAAGCATCAAGCACAATCTTTTCATAATAAAATCAAGCATTCTTCTCTACATTTTCCAGTAATTTGAAGTCAAAATGATTAAGTTCACCATGATTTTTGTACATTATTTGAAGAAGATGTATAGCCAGAGAACTTCCTACCACACTATTTCCCAAGTTTCCTAGGATCAGTGAAGAACTCTTTAGCCAATTCTACAATTTGATTCTACTTATCAAGTTTACATCAAATTGGTAATCTTCACTTTCTCATTGCTAATTCCCATAATCAAACACTTACAGAACACAGTTTGATCCATACCAACAAAAATTCACACACCCAAATCCTAAATTAGGCTCACAACAAAGCATGTATAAAGTGAAAAAAAGAAGAAGGAAAGAACGCAATTTTAGCGTAACCCTAATTGTTTCACCTATTCATCTTTAGCAGAAACTCCGTCAACTTTAGCGTAACCCTAATTGTTTCACCTACTTATCTTTAGCAGAAACTCCGTCAACTTTAGCGCAACCCTAATTGTTTCACCTACTTATCTTTAGCAGAAACTCCGTACTTCTCCTGCATCTTAGCAATCTCGTCTTCCTTCTTCTTCTGGTCAAACTTCTTGCTCATCTTCGCCTGCTGGTAGTACAACACAATCAGATACCTATTTGCGACGTTGAAGCCAGAGAGATGATCTACCGCCGTTTTAGCGTCGTATATGTCCTCGTACACCACGAAGGCCGTACCTCTGGTGTCCTTGTTGCTTCCGATTCGAATTTGGCGTATCGCCCCGTACTTCCCGAAGATATCGTACATCTCCTCGCTCGTTATGTTGAACGGCAGGTTACGCACGTACAGTACGCGGTTTACTTCCGGCGGAAGCCGAGTGTTTGCTTTTCGTAGACTGATAGCTGCCATCGGAGGTGATCTTTGGTTGCCGAGAAAGTGAGGGAAAGCTTAGGGATTTGCAAGATTGTGAAGCTTAGACTGCTTAGTAGTTGAGAAGGGTAAAATCGTCTTTTAAAATTCAACACGTAAATAGAAAGTTCGAGAATTTATTCTCACCGAAGAATGACGTGTAATCATATGATTGGGCCTTCATGTAGATAATTTAGAGAGGCTTGTTACTTTATGTTGGTGATATGTATGAGCAATCAAATTTAGCTGTATTACACCGAAATAGAATTTTGGACTGTTCAGAGCTCGTAAGTCTTGTCATCTTTTGCATCTCTCTAGAATCCATTAAAATTACTTCTTTATCTGTTTCTTCTTTGTTATAATCAAACATTATAATTGACGTTAATGTAAAGAGACCCTTGAATCTGATTCAAAATCTTGTGAAGATTCATTCGTAGATAGGTGGGGAATGCGAATTATGATTGAATACAATGAAGATCCTCAAGTTTTGGTAAATACCCAGGTCAGCTTCATCATTGATCTTTGGCATTCTTTATTTTTCCTGATACCCCATCTCAATTCAATCATAAAGTCTGTATCTTTCTTGGTGATACAGCATGGGTTTGATTAGTTTCTTTTGCATCTTCTTTTCTCTCAAAGTTTGAGTCTTTGAATTGGTCAGGTCAACCTTCCAGTTTTTGGTTTTGCTTTTGTTCTAGAGCTGTGTAGGCGTTGATATTGTGTAATTCTTGGGAATCGGTTATCTATGTCTGAACCGTTCCTCTTTGTTAGTGATTATGAAATTGTTCAACAGGAGTGACTCGGGTAGAACACGAATAGAAAGAAAATACAAATGTGGTCTGAGAAATAGGATGAGTTGACTTGCTTGTCTGCATACTTGACAATCTTCAAGTTCTTGGAATTGGGTTTGGAAATTGTAATATTTAAAAACGGGAGGTGATGATAAACTTTATGGGATCGAATGTGGGAGCTCCGTTTACCAAGAATTCTAAACATATTCGCATATTTGGGATTGAAGCTTTAGTACTCGTGAGGAGAAGCAGATTTTTATGGAGATCTCTTATATGTTCAATTAACTAGCATCCAGTTATACATTGTACTGCCCAAGTCAATGCATGTCCAGCGTCGTGTAGTAAAACAACTAGAGATTTCATGTGCTTCCCTGAAGGTACAAGTTCTAAACATGGTATCGGAAGCTTGTTGTGGTTAATTTATGCATAGAAGGTTATATGATGCAACCATGCAAGTTGGTTACTTCTGAAAGATCTTCTTCAAAAAGCCGAACTTTAATATTTGCCATATTTAGAACTTCATTGAGATAATTCAAACTTAAATATTTAAAGAACGTCTATATATTCTTGTAATATATTAGACAAATAACTTCCAACTTTTATTGAACCGTGAGAAGGCAAATTCAGGGGAGAGAAAAGAGTGATGCTGCAAAAATGAATTTATACACCATGAATTCTGTAGTGAGGTCTCAGTGGAGTTTTTGTCCTGGGGGTTACATGCGGTTAGGTGGTTTTCATATTTAGCTGCTAAAGTACCAATGGGAAAAGATACTTTTTCCTTATCGGGAGATGGCTTCACAACTATTTAGGTTTAAACCAACTGTACCTATTTTTCTTGGATGCGTTCACTATAACGAAGTATATAATTTTATAATTTTTGTGTTGTGTAATTATTTTCACTTTGGTAACCATTTGATATACAATTTCCATTTCAGCATGGCTTTGCATTTATATTATTTCCTTTTTTCCAGATGATCTGACTCAAATTTTCACAATTTTGCAGGTTTTCTAGTTGCTACTGAAATGTTCTGGAGGAATGATAATTGTTGTAATGATGTGGATAGCCTAATCCTAGTTCATATTTGTTCGAAATGCAACTAGTCGGAAATGATAGTTGCAAGGAGGATATTGAGGAAAGTGAACCTATCTTATCCCAGTCTTCTACTTTCCATCAAACAGAGGAGTCATCCTCATCCTCATCCTCATCATCATCATCATCATCCAGTGAAATTAGACCTTCAGGCTATGATCATGATGTTCTTGGTGATGATTTACAAAGTGTTCATATTGATGAAAATAGTCATCTTGTGACTTCTGACCAACCCCAATGTCGCATATGCCTTGATAACGGAGGTCTTTACCACCTATTGCTCTCCATATAATTTGTATCTCTAAACATTCATATCAAAATTTTCATGATTAATTTTCCTTGTTCGGAGAAAGCACATAATTATTAAAGTTTCTATATCTAATGATGTTGAAGATGGGACATTGATTCATTTCAGGCGAAGACTTAATTGCACCATGTCATTGCAGAGGCACACAGAAGTATGTGCATAGATCATGTCTTGATAACTGGAGATCGACCAAGGTGCCTAATTTGACTAGTATCCTATTTGTTTAGTTAGCATGTTGGATTTACACGTAGTGCTTTCCAAAAGAATGGCATCATGTTGAAGATGAAAAGTAGGAAATGGAGGAGAATTGACTGAGCCTCTATGGTTGCTATGCTGCATTTGTAGTAGAAACAAGCATTAAGTATTGTTTAAGAAAACCATGATCTTATATTCTGATTACTCGTCATTCCATATATATTATTTTTTATGATTAAATTATTTACTTCATTTCCGTGATTGTTCCAAGATTTAATAATAAACTTATAATGAAATTGATGTTTATAAGTTGCATTAATGTAAGTGTGAATGTTTATTAGTTAATAACATTATTTTTTAGTCAAGGGTAAATGTGTCATATGAAATAATTGAATTCAATTATAATCTTCTTGGATTTGTTCCAAACAGTATAATTGAATTCAATTATAATATTACTGGATTTGTTCCAAACAGTGTAAATTGAATTCAATTCAATCTCATTAATGTAACTGAATTCAATTCGTTAATGAATTCAATTCGAAGGTTTCCAAACAGGCTGTTAGGTTTTTGAATTTGGCGGAGCGTTTAGATCGGTTCTAGATTTTGAAGAATTGATTGTTATACTTGATCAATTTTGATTGTTCGTGCAATGCTCTTTGATTCGTCATGAAGATTAAACGGCGCAGGTCTCTAGAAGTGGTTAGTAAATTCGTTTTTTGCTTTCGCTCCTTTTCTTCTGTACAAGTGTTTGGGTCTGTGTGAGAGTAAGTTGTGGATAGTGTTGAGTTTGACGGTTTAGTGTTGTTTGAAGTGCGATTGTTATGGATAGTTGAAATTGAATTGATAACGTTTTATTTTTGTACTTGTTAGCGGTTGTTGATTGAATGGTGTTTTTTAGGCTGTGTGAACGTGGTGATACATGTGAAAAGTTGCTCCATTTCTTGATATGTTTACATGTCTTGCTTCTTCCTGGAAATTTGTCTTGCGATCGTCATTTTTTTGAATTATAATTCATCATCATCAGTGTTCTTACGTTGATTGTTCTTTTCTGATTTTTTTAATGAGTTCTATCTTTCTTCTTCTTCCTGGTTACTTATAATTATTGTTAGATTACGACAGCATCAACTCATTTTTTCTGTAGCTGTGATTGTGAGCTGCTGTTTTCAGCATCTTGTGTAGGGATTCAAAATCTGCAAAGAATTTTTATTTAGTGATGAACTTGTATTATTTGGGTGTGATTTGCGGATTGCTGTTGTAGTCTGTGTTAGTAGTTATCAAGTTAGAAGGATTTGTTTGCTGGGTGATCTTTTATTGATATCATAACCCAGGTGCTTTTTTCTTCTTAAAGCTCCTAAGTTGTTTTAATATATTGATGAAATTGTTTCTTCATTTACCCGTTTTGCTGGTTTGTCTTTTTCTCATTTGGTGATTTATGGATTCCATAAAAAGTTTGCCTGAACCTTAAATGGGATTGACAACTTAAACGGGTTTGACAACTTATGCATATGTCTCCCTTTTCGAACCCACTTTTAATGGATATACTTTAGGGAATGCTTTGAAATGAAAGAAACTTTGGTGAAGGTTTCTAACCTATTTACGTTTTTTTGGTTGAAAACAAAATTTTAGAGAAAAATAAACAAAAAATTGTGTTTTCTAAATCTTATATTCAGGTTCAAATTAAGAAAAATTGAATTTACACGCATGAAGGTGAAAAATTGCTTTTTTCGGCATAGGTTCGAAATCCCTTTTTAAATGTTGCCTCCATGCTAGAAATAACAGTTCTCATCCTGATGCCTCTTCTATAATGAATATCATTTTCACAGTATTTAGAGAATTCTTTTCGTAATTCATTATCCACAATAATGGGAAAACCTTTCCCAAAGTAATAAAATGATAAGCATCATTCTTCTTCATGAAAATCTGGACCAGGAGATAATATCTTTAATACCAATGTATCTTTCGGAGTTATGGTAGGATTATTTAGATAACAATCCTTAACTCCTTGGATCCATCTGGGAAGTAATGATATCTCAGGAAACACTGGGTTTGTCAAGTACATAGCATTTATCGTTTCAAAATCATATCAATCTTGAATAGTTTGTGGATGAGCGCCTTGCAAAAAGTTTAGTCTAGGGTATATCCTAGAAAATCCAATATAGTAGGTATCGTTATTTTGTGGAGAGTATAAATCTCTCGTTACCTCATAATGCACTTGAACAATAAGATGTCCTTTTTGGATGGCTATCAAACATGACATTTTTCTATATCCTTGAGCTACAACTTATTCCATCTTTTTCCAATAAAGTCTAAATCAAATATTTAATTAAAAATTTGTCAAATATATATGCCGTCATTCAGTTCAATATAAGAAATCAAACAAAATTTATCATATTAGCAATTATGTGAGTCTTATTTTATATCAAATAATATATATCATATGTATGCAATGCTTTCTTTTATAATACAAATTATAACTCCTTCCTTCTCTTACCATTACAGCTTAAAACAAACCTGGTCATTAAATTTATATGTCAACAATTTATTTCATACTTGTAGGATCTCCAATTGGTTGTTGCGGAGAGATAGAGAAGCGAGCAAAGTAGAAGTCCCCTTAGTTGTAAGAAGGCCTAAGGAGAAGATCAAGACCTATAACTTCATTCGCTTAGTCCCATGTTTCAACCCGAAATTTACTTCCTTCAATAGTTTTAACTCATCCCTCTTCCCCTTCACCTAAACAAGTACCTTTTGGTCTATTGCTAACTTAAGCAGCTCTACAATTTTGTAAGGTGTTCTTGATGGTAAGAACTTAGTTTATTCAATTTCTCATTTGGGTTTATGGCTTTGTGTTTGGATATTTATGGTTTACTTGTTTACCTGCTGTCAATTATGTGGAGCATATAGGTTGTATTGGAGTTTCTGTGAATCTGGATTGATGGTTATTCATTTCTTGCTCCTTTTTTCTTTTACTTGCTTTTGTAGACTTTCTGAAGTTTATGAATGGCTTGGAGAGCGATTTGGACAAGGGTAAGATGTGAAATTTCTTTTTCTTCTTCTTTGCTTTTATTAACGTATTTTGTTATGTGGAAGAATCTGAATGTTAAACAATATGAATTCTGATTACTTTTGAGGATTTTTAATTTTAGAAGAAAGATAACGCATTAACTTTTCTGGATGACATTTGCTCTTGTAACATACCATAGAGTTGGTGTGAGGGTTAGTTGGGAAAATCCAATGTTTTAAGCAAACAATTGATTCTTTCTAATGACAATGCATAGAATTGTTAATGGGACCTTTGTACAATGGAGGCTTGTTTCATGTGTTATTATACCGATTATCATCTATTGGTCTTTCTTGTATCCCTTATCGCATCTCTTCAATAAAAATTCTTGTTGTATTTGAAGTGAATGTCTTAGAGCTTTGGATCAATATTTGTCAACTTGTAGATTGTGTTCTACTGTTTCTTCCTGGGGAGTCTGGAAATGTGTCAATTGAATCCACTATTTGGTGGTTCATGCCGTCTTCAACTGGAAGACAGTGCTTGCTAATTCGAAATCTATTGCCTTAGATAGTAGTATCCTTGTTTGTGGTTTGGATTCAAACAACTCCCTCTCTTTCGTTTTCATACTTACGCAGATGAAACATATAATATGTTCGATCTGTATCATCTTGCAGGGCATTCATGTTGGTTTTGTTAGAGCTTTGAGTGCTGCATCTTGGGAACAAGCAGTGGGGCTTTTTCCTAAAAGAAAATTTGATATAGGGATAAAATCACGTTCTCCTTCGATTAAACCTGGTGAGCAACAATTGCATGGATGTTTTTGATGCTTATATCTTGTGGGAGTCACTAAAAAAATCATATCTTGCATGTGCTATGGAATGCTTTCTTCTTCTTTTTCCATTTTTCTTTCTTAAGAAATCTTTTGGTATTTATTTTCGTTGAAACACAAAAACATCTGAATGATAGACCACTTGTTTCTGTTGAGAAAGCATGTTAGCTCTCCTCCTAGTGGTCAGCATGCTAGCGCAGATCAGTATGCTATTACTAGTATTAGTAAACAGCCCACTAGCCATCCAAACCTACATCCGTAAGGGGTGAGATGGGGAAGGGAACAAATACAAATGCCACATAGGCTGGTGGTTAGGAGTTAGTTACGGAGATAGAGAGAATGGGAAGGTACAGAATATATATATATAGGATTCGGTATAGGAGGGAGGATTCATTCTGGATTATTGGGGAAAATACAGCTATTGTATTGGCCTGGAAGTTACACTTCTAGGAGGTATTCTACTACTGTACCTACTGATTTAGTAAATAATACAATCTCTATTTTGGTTACCTATCAAAGCATCATTCACATACATCATTATCATATCCATGTCTTATACCATTTTATTGAGGCCACATAGGATTCGAATATGTTGTAATAATCGCAAGTATTTGCTAGTAGAGAGTTGAAATTTTAAGACATTGATAAATTTTCTAGTTTGCGATAGTAACCATTCTTAAATTTGTTCTGCAGAGTTTTCTTTCCACTCATCTCTACTTCTTATAAGGTATCAATATCTTCTTCTGAACTTCTCTTTTTCTTCATTTCTCCTGATTGAATCCAAGAACTAACAGGTTCTATTAGCCGATCCTGTGAACTGAAAATTGGTGTTAATTGAGCAACGAACATAGGTTTGTTTTTTGGAACCCCAAACCCTTACGTATTAACATAATTAATCATTTATGAAAGAGCTCTGTAGAAACAAAAGTCGCTTGCATTGCAGACATTTATGAACTTCTGCATCTCCTTTTATGTCTCCAATATTAGCATATGCAATTCATGAAATAAAATTTAAATTGGAAGATTATTGGATTGAATCATAAATAGGTTTGATATTTCTTTGACTTTTATAAGTGTCTATTTTTTGAAGTGGTCACCTTGTTCCACTCAGGGGTGTGTATCTTTTGGTATTTGGTGCCTTGGGAAATCTAGAGATCCTAGCACCTTGATGGTGTCTAGCACCTTGGACTACCTTGAAAACAGTTATTCTAATTAATATCAATAATCCAGCATCCAGAACATTACTTGAGTATGTTTAATCTGTGTGAGTTATAGTTGTACTTTCTCTTTAATGTTGGAGGCGTGTACCAATATGCACCTTGCCATTTAGTTATCATGCTTGTGAAAATATTGCTCCAGAATACTGCAAATTTAGCTCCATTTGACCAAATGATGGTTGCATTATATTGCTCAGGTCTTTACATGTGAGTCCAGAGTTGTTGGCTAGAAGAAGTGATGAGCCATTTAAGCCTCAGAGAAAAGGGAAGTTTAAGAGAAAGCAGAAATGTTCTCAACCACCTGTTGAAGCTCCATATGTGCCGCCTAAACTGAAAAGAAATACCAAGGCCTTGCAAGAGAAAACTATTGACATATTTGAAGGCATGACTATTGTTGAGCTTGCGAAGCGTACTGGTGAATTAGTATCCACTTTGCAGGACATTCTTGTGAATGTTGGGGAAAAACCTGGATCAGAATTTGACCCTCTTAGTGTTGACATTGCAGAGCTAGTAGCAATGGTAATTTTTTTTTCTTATTCACAAGAATAGTATTACAGCTTTTAGTGAACATTAGGATGATGAATTGGATTCTTTTGTTGAGTAATAAAGGGAGATGCAATTCACAAATTTCCATTTATTATTGATTAGGGGCAAATGCCCCACTGGTAAGAAGAAAAGCATCATTCCTAATGACCAGTAGCATTTCGACATATATTGGACCTTGAGATTATGAGATTGGTGGCTATCCTATACCAGCTGGAGCCCAGAAAAGCCTGAATTGGAGGTTGTCTTTATTTTAGGTTTACAATAAAACAAGAAAGAAAAAAGGGAGTGGATTTCCTTCTATGTCATCCTTGTTATGTAGTGCCATATCGAACTCTAGATTGTATAGCTTTTCCTAGATGTAGAAGGCTGGGGAAAGTTGCTAGAATCTACATAGTCTTTATGTTTAATGAAAATTTGCCCTCGCTGAATCAAATTTCTGTCTCAACCTTTCTGATGAGGCATTGTTAAAAACATGGAAAATTTTGCATATTGGTTATTTGGCTTTGGGTGGTTGATATGCCTAGTTGGTAGTTTAGGATTGTCTTTCTACTGAGACTAGAGTATGTGTTTTGGATAGCAAGAACACAATTTTAATGAATTGGATATTTAAGAAACCCCATGTTATACAGTGGTTTTACAGCTGTCATTTACTCTATTTTCCTTATTTTTCCTTCATTCTAAGATTGTGATACCTAGTCATTTGTCACACTACGACTTTCATATAAGTACCCTCTTTATGATAATTTTTACAGGAAGTTGGGGTTAATGTTAGGAGGCAACACTCTAATGAAGGAGCAGTTGTTCTTCCACGGTCACCAGTAGTAACAGTCATGGGCCATGTTGACCATGGCAAAACTTCTCTTTTAGATGCATTGCGACAGACATCTGTGGCTGCAAAGGAAGCTGGAGGCATAACTCAGCATCTGGGTGCTTTTGTTGTTAGCATGCCTTCAGGGGCATCAATCACATTCCTTGACACTCCTGGGCATGCTGCATTTAGCGCAATGCGAGCTAGAGGTGCAGCAGTCACAGATATAGTTGTGCTTATTGTAGCAGCTGATGATGGGGTGATGCCTCAAACTCTAGAAGCTATTTCCCATGCAAAGGCAGCTAATGTACCCATTGTAGTTGCAATTAATAAGTGTGATAAACCTGCTGCCAACCCAGAGAGAGTTAAGATTCAACTTGTGTCAGAGGGCTTGCAGCTGGAGGAGATGGGTGGAGACGTTCAAGTGGTGGAAATTTCAGCTGTCGAGAAAACTGGATTGGATAATTTGGAGGAGGCTTTACTTCTCCAGGCAGAGATGATGGATTTAAAAGCACGGGTTGATGGGCCTGCTCAGGCTTATGTGGTGGAGGCAAGAATTGACAAGGGACGTGGTCCATTGGCCACAACCATTGTTAAGGCAGGGACTTTGGTTTTAGGGCAGCATGTGGTAATTGGCTCTGAGTGGGGCAGAATAAGGGCTATTAGGGATATGACAGGGAAGTTGATACTGCAGGCAGGACCTGCAATACCGATTGAGATTGAGGGCCTGAAGGGAATTCCTATGGCTGGTGATGATATCATTGTTGTGGAATCTGAGGAAAGAGCTAGAATGCTTAGTGCTGGTAGAAAGAAGAAATCAGAGAAAGACAGGCTTAGGAAGATTATAGAGGAAAGGACAGAAACTGAGGAACCATCAGAATCTATGTCTTTACCTGGGAGGATTGAAATGCCTATAATTGTAAAAGCAGATGTCCAGGGAACTGTCCAAGCTGTCACTGATGCACTGAAGACTTTAAACAGCCCTCAGGTATGTTGTCCCTCCTACTTTTAACATTTGAAAATTTTTTGTTAATATCAAGCTGCTTTGTTATACTAATGATTAGTTCCTTATCTACTTGATTTCTAAATAAAGCTAAAATGAATGATATCCAACACACTGTGAAGATAAGATAATTTCTGAAAGTTGGAATTGCTTTTCCCTTAATCGTTGTTTTACCCGCTTCTCACATTTTTATTGATCATTTTCAAGTATGCTGTCAGGTGTTTGTAAATGTAGTCCATGTTGGTGTTGGACCTGTTTCTCAGTCTGATGTGGACCTTGCACAAGCCTGTGGTGCATATATAGTTGGATTCAACGTAAAAAGTCCACCTAGTGTTATCAGTCAGGCTGCAACTCAAGCTGGTATAAAGGTATTAATCCTCTGTTTTCAACTTCAACCATTATGAAAATGCTTTAATCCATGCTTTTAAACATCGGGAGAAGCTTAGGAAAACTAGCTTCCTGTTGTTATTTGGTTTAGTCTGGTGATCTTGCACCAAGAAGAACCTTATAATAGGAATCTATAAAATGCCCTACTAAATTTTGCTCTGTAATTGGGTTTAGGTAGTGCATCACCGCGTAATCTATCACCTATTGGAGGAATTTGGCAACATGATAGTAGACAAGGCCCCTGGAACTTCAGAAACGCAGGTCGCAGGTGAGGCTGAAGTGCTGGGTATCTTTGAGCTAAAAGGGAGAAGTAAGTCAAAAGGACCTGATGTGAAGATTGCTGGCTGCCGAGTGATAGATGGTCATGTTACACTATCCTCTACCATGAGGCTTTTGAGAAGTGGGGAAGTGGTGTTTGAAGGATCTTGCACATCTTTGAAGCGGGAAAAGCAGGATGTGGAAAGGGTGGGAAAAGGAAATGAATGCGGAGTTGTAATCCATGACTGTGATGATTTCCAAATTGGAGACATCATTCAATGCTTGGAGCTAGTAATTAAGAAACCTAGGTTCATTTCATCAAAGAGTGGTGCAGTTCGAATCGAGTGCTGATGGTGGCTTTCCAGATGATAAGACATTTAGGAGGTTTCTGCATCTCCTCTCGCATTTTTTTGGCGAGTGATTTGGAAATGATTGTTCAAAATTTTGCTAGGTATTTATGAGAGAATCTCGGAATTGTTGTTGATGATGTTGTACTTTGGTAAGTGACCAAAATTTTGCTAGATATTTCTGGGAGAATCGCGGAAGTGTTATTGATGTTGTACATTTGATTCGAGAAACTTGCGGATCATAGAACCCATAGCATGATGAAAAATAGTCGTTTATTTATTCTTTCCACATCTCCCAACTAATAAAGTAGATTATTTTTCAACAGTTCAAGAACTTGGCTTCCAAAGTAAAATCTACCTCTCGGCAGTGGTATCCAAAGTTAAGGGACTACACAAGCTAGGGAAGTCGCCACCTGCAAAACCAGGCGCCTGGTATCTAGACCCCGCCGCAGCAATTCAAAATTTCTCATCGAGTGCCTTGTATCGCTAGAAATCGTCTCGCTGGGAAATGATTCTCATGGCTGTATATGGCTTGTGTTGCTGCACGTTAACTCCCCACCAGTATGGACCAAGGTGTCCATCAAATGCTAAAAAGACGAGTGAGGAAATTATAGTTTTATTAGGTTAATTATATTTTCAAATATTTGTTACAAATAAAAAATTAATCAAATGCTCAAAATTTTAATTTATTATAAATGAAGTCTCTATAGTTAACTTCTGGATTGTTTTATGAAAGTAGTCACATATTCACACAAACTAATATGTAAAATTTTAATATGAATAAAAAAATCAATCTCTCTTTAGATTTAGTTAAAAAATATTAACAGTTTATTAATTAAGAATTTTATGTATATGCTAACATAAATAGACTTATTATATGTAATATTCTATGCAACGATACTTAGCCTTTGAATTATATTTGTAACAAATTAAAAATTTTGATATTTGATTGTTGTATATTTTTACTCATGGCTAGTATTACGAAATTAAACAAAGATGTACATTTAAAATATAAATTACCTTTTCTAATAATTCTTTTAAATAATAAGTTATATTTGGCTAATTTGCATCCAATTTAATTTATTCTTGAGTAGATTATAAATAGATTTCAATTAGGAAATAACTTCTCTATTAAATAGGAGTAAAGCTGCGTGCAGTAGACTTCTTGAGACCCTGCACTTTATGCTGAGTGTTGTTGTTGTAGATTATAAATAAATTATTTCATAGTTAAAGGTCTAAATCACACCTTAGTATTTCTAAAAAAATTCAAGTAAGTATTTACTGTTACTTATAATAAGTTAATAACACATTTTTCAAAATGATAATAGTTGTACTCTAAACCCTAATGGAGTTATGTTCTACTAATTTCTAGTAATTAGGTCGTCAACTAATCATGATATATGGGCCACCAAAAAGCTGAGTTGAAATAATTTCTTTAGGCATTGGTCAAAATTGCGATTTATACCTAATATTATACAGAAGATCTACGTAAACCCCACTTTTCTCTATCACCTTTTTTATACTGTATTCTGGGTGCAATGACTACCATTTTAGTAAAGTTAGGATGTAAAATAGTATCAGAGATAATGTTAGGACTTAGACCTTTACTCTGACGTTGATGTATAAATAACATCTTTGGCTATTATTTCATCTATCAAAGCTTTGGATTTACAAAACTGAATGAGTCCAAAAAGTGCTTATCAATCAACACTTAACCTTTATTCTCAAACTGGTGAAAGAAAATGAGTATATGAGATAATATAGGTCCAATAAAGATGGGAGCATAATGAAAAATTGAAATTGTTTAATCACACAAAGAAGAGTTACAATAATGACCTAAACAAGTTTAAGACCAATAGCTTTAGACAAGAGCACATAAAAAGATCCAATTACTTAGATAAAAAGAAGGGAATAACATAAACTTGTATAAGACTTTTCTACAAAGGAAAATGAGAAATGAGAGAGCTGTATATCAACATAAATACTTAAAAAGAATAAGTACATACCGTGGCAAATTGATCTCCATTTTATTACGAAAGCTTATAAAGCATATATCATGATTTAAAAAAATCAAGATCTATATTATCAAAAGGAAGAAGAATTTAAGGATACACGATTCATTATTTTTGAGTATGAAGTCAGTAGCTTGGCAATTAGCTTGTGTATGATTCTAAATAAATTAAAAGGATGAAAATCACTCAATCTTTGGTGGTTGACTGTTAGACCTTAAGCACAATAATAAATCATACAAGTAATTAGTAAGTCTAGGCTGATGCTTGGCATGTGGGTTAACATAAGGAAGAGACATAGATGAAGGAACAAAAGAACTATCAAGAAGTAGGCGGGCATACGTATGATAGTTGACAGATATCGAGATTAGGAGATATTTCTCATGCATTTGAACTAGAGGTGTTTAGGAGGCAAAGCAACTCACACATTTGGTGCATGATTAAAAGAGGCAAGACATATTGGCAAACATTCTCAAATGAGGGTGGACAGGGACGGATCCAGAAATTATTTTGAGTGGGGGCAAAATATTTAAATTACCCTTATATTAATGAAAAATACAAATATTTGTATATTTCATAAACAAAACATTACATCATTGTCTTAAGCTTCTTACATATAACCTATTACAATCGTTCCCTACGAGTCCTCATATTTTGATATCGC
>JAOSBM010000204.1:2757169-2777184 GCA_027568955.1 Erythroxylum tenue | reverse complement strand
TATACTTTAAATAATATTTATATGCATAAATAATTTTTATTATAAAATAAAATATTGTTAAAATTAAAAGTATTTTTTATTTTTATGTTGCCAAATAGTCTACTATATGAAGCTCTTAAAAAAAAGCTCTTTTTAAAATGATAGTCAAACAGTCAACTAGCTTCTTAGAAAAATTCTTCTTAGAAAAGATATATAGAAAAAAGCTCTACTGACAAAAGCTCTACTAGTATAAGCCAAACCAAATAGAGGAGTCTTCCTTACTATTTCGAGAAGCTTTCGATGCATGCTTGCTTTGACCGTGTACTTCAATACAACGCGTAAACTCAGGTGCGAATCCCAGAGGTCTTGTCTTTTCCTTTCCCCCTGAAAAATAACTCATAACGTGTCAATTCCTTTTTCCATGTTCTTTCGTTTTCTTCGGATTAGATGTATTGTTTCATTAAATCTTATTAACACCTTTATGTGGATTAGATATAAATATCTGGATGAGATTTAATAGAACATATTATAATGTGGGAACGAGGTCCTCTTCTTTTGTTGGGGTCAGTTGTCTTCTTTTGTCTCACCGTGTTTTTACCAAATGTCATTTAGTTGATGGATCTTCAGTTCACTTCTCTTCTTGCTTTTACATAACATATTATTTACTAGTAAGATGTTTAAGCTAATGACAACCACAATACGTCATCAATTTTCTCTTTCAAAACTACCAATCACAGAAGAAACCTAAAGCAAAGGAGAAAATAAAAATCAAAGCAGAATTCAACAACACGAGCCAAACTCATATCCAGAATTCTCCTAAAACACAATAATCAGACCGACGTCGGAAATCGATAAAAGACAAATCTTTTAGTTCGTAGAAAATCACATTTCAATGGAGAAAATAAAAATCAAAGCAGAATTCGACAACACGAGCTAAACCTATATCCAAAATTCCCCTAAAACACAATAATCAAAACGACTCTGGAAATCGATAAAAGACAAATTTTTTAGTTCGTACAAAATCACATGTCAAAGGAGAAAATAAAAATCAAAGTAGAATTCAACAACACGAGCCAAACCCATACCCAAAATTCCCCTAAAACACAATAATCAGACCGACTTTGGAAATCGATAAAAGACAAATCTTTTAGTTCGTATAAAATCACATGTTAGGATATATGTTATATATCTAAGTAATTAGTTTTGGCATTATTTATTAATTGGACACATACGATATTAATTGGATAATAACTTGAATTCAAAAGCTATATAAATAATCTTATACTTGAAAAAGAATCCCATCTTGGATTAAAGTCTATCTTGACTGGGGCATCTAACATCACAGGGTTGTTCACATATTAGACGGTGGCTTCCGTAACATTAAGCAAAGGTCAAGAACGAATGGTGAGTGATTTGGTCATTGTAAGTGAAGATCCATTGAACAAAACTATCATAAGTGTGTTTGTTTTTCTACAAAAGGCCCTAGGGATTTGACGTCTAAGAGAGAGCAGAGTCAAAGCTTTTCTGCAACCTCCAGGCAAAGTGAAATTAGTGTGGTCCACTATCTGCATGTATGAAATATGGCAATTTTTAGCTAGTATGGCTGATGTGAATTAAGTGGGACATGTTTCTCTATTGGATTTTTACACAACCTAGGCTCTCCTGCATAAATTTGGTGGAGTTGAGTTTTTCCTTGGTCTAGCATCGTTGATGGATACAACTGTGGTTTTTTCTTTGTGATTTGCGTTTTCACTCTTCTCTTCAATGTAAATTGAGTGTGGTTTTTAGGATTTGGCAACTAATCCATCTTCTGGTGAAGTAACGTGGGAAGATTCTAGAAGTTAACTATGGTAGTATACTTGGCGAACAACTTTCAAATTTATCTTTAAAGAAGTTAAATTAATTGGAAAGTTGTTACTTTATATAATTTGAGTGATAACAAATCTGGAAGTGAAGAAGAAGTTGCGAATAATGCTGTGTTAGTTACTTTATATAGCAGAATTCCAGTTACTTGTTTAACAGTAACTGAGAAGGAAGTAACTGAAGACGAAAAAGTGAGTAAATCAGGAAATTTTGGGAAAAACGCAGACGATTCAAATCAAAGTTCAATATCAAATTATGACAGTGATGATAGTACTTCAGATGATAAAAAGAAAGGTATTTATGAAGCCAATGAGTTAATGTATGGTAAATGGGTCCAAACATGTAAGAAAAATGAGAAGTTGAAGGAGGAAAACACTTCCATGAAGAACATCGTTCAAGATCTAGAGAAGAAGTTGTTGTCTACATTAGATGAGCTTGGTGATGCTAGAATAAAATTAGTAAGTACCAAAAAGGGATTGAGAATGTTGAATGGAGGCACAAAAAAACTATAATTGGTAAGGTTAAAAGGGTTCTTCAAGGCATTAGCTATAAGGGTGAGTGCTTTAAAGTAAATGAGGAGAAAAATAATAATTCTAGATCTATCCGAGAAGAAGAAACATCGAGAAAGATTCGCAGGTTTGTACCCACGTGTCATTTTTGTGGAGTTATCAGCACATAAGGCTGAGATGCTATAAGATGTTACAAATGATGTTTCAAAGGGGTCAAAACTGAAAATCTAGACACTCGCTATTAAATTTCTAACAGCAAACCATGTTGCCGAAGCACTCTTGGGTTATAAAGGTTCAATTACAGATACAAAGACATTGTGAAGAAAAAATAAGAAATTGTCTAAATTCACAGTTAGTTACTGCTTGTGAAGAAACTGTTTAGATAAAGGATAAATCAGTTACTTCAGAAGAAGAAACTAATAACAAAGATAATATGAAGAGGAATAAGGCCATGTTTGAATTTCTTCGAGGGGCACAGGGACTGTGTGCTTTACATTTTTGAAGTATTTTTTGTGTTGTTTAAAAAATGTATAAAAAGAATTTTTTCTTTATTTTTATTGCTATTGTCGTCCCATCTTTTAGTAGTTTGCATTGTGACTTCTATTTGGTTCCACCGAAGACTCTTCGGCTCTCTCATTAGTATGGGTCTCTCTCTCAGGTATCTCTCTTTCACTACACTGGCAACACTCATCTTTATTTGCTTGGGTTATGAATTTGATCAGTCTTAAGAAGAAGAAATTGAAGTACGTAATGATATGTTGGCATGTGTATTGACTGGTGGTAAATTTTCATCTTGACGTGCTTATAATTCTTTCGCTGAACCTACCACCGATTTTTATGTTTCTTTATTTGCTGAGATTGATTGTGTTGAAGGCATTCTTAGTTTTGACAATGTTTTGTTCCAAGGGGGAGACATCATATTGTTTATGGTGAATGTTCCATTCAGGGGAAGATTTTAAGGTATATGTGTGACTATTCGTTGTTCCTTTTGACATCTTTTTGTCCCAAGGGGGAGAAATTTGGATTATTATATATTTGATGGATATTTGATGTATGTTCATTATTGCCTCTTTGGATGTTTCTTGAACTTGAAGAATTTGACGGATATGTTTTTTGGGAACTTAACCTTGGATTGAGGGGGAGTATTTCTCATATGAATTATGAATTTGATACTTATATGTCCAATTATGTTATTTAGGGGGAGGTTTATATTTGTGACAAAAAATGCCAAAAAGGGGAGAGATTGTTAGGATATATGTTATATATCTAAGTAATTAGTTTTGGCATTATTTATTAATTAGACATATAAGATATTAATTAGATAATGGCTTGAATTTCTTTGATTTTCAATTCCGTTATGAGTAGCTAAAACCCTTGTCTTGGTTAAGGGGAGCCATATTATCATCTATTATGTGTGAGATATTTCAATGAAATTTGTTTTGTTGATGAGCATTGAGTGTCTTCTGACTTACTTTTTCTTATTGAATTGATTGGTTTCTAGGTGTGCAACTAGGGATTGATTCATTTAATAGCTAGATTAATAAAATATGACATTCAATTTTATTAATCACAAGTAGCAATTAAGATTACCTTCTTTACGTTAGAGTTCGAAATTCTAAGAAGATACTCATCTTGATTAATTGCATGTCGTACATGTGTTATCTTGTTCATTGATTTCTTAGTTCTTAAAGCTATTATTCAATTGAACCTACAATCGTATCTAGGTTGTTGATTAATAAGAAGGCTTAGAATACATGTTTCTAGTCATCTACACTTAAGAGAAAACATTCCCCAATGAATGTTTATTAATGAACAAAAAGTTTATATCGAGGATTCATTTTAGTGTGATAACATCGGTGACCTGAAACCAAGGTTTGTTTATTAAATTTTCAGATCTAATTACTTTTGTTAATTTCAGATTTTTGTTATTTGTATATTCTTCATTTATGTGAATTGCAAAACCCCCCTTTTTCGTTACTTTATTTTAGTTTTGAACTCGTAAACTCTTTACTGTTAAAATTCCTCATGGGAGCAATATCCACTTACCACAACTACATTAATTTGTATTAGCGGAAGTTGGTTTCTTTTTGAATTTGGTTGCGGGCGACAACAGTACCAAATAGCATTTAAATAGGGTTTACATAATAGAATAAGCTAAAATCGGCAACAACCTTATTCAGTTCTATTAAAATAAAGTAATAAATGCTAAAATAACAGTGGAGGTGTGACTCGAACAACTAGCCTCTACTACTTTGACTAATAGTTTTTCTCTTTGCAATTTTCCAATAGTAAATTTTTTTATTCTTGTTCGTAGTTTTTACCTTAATTTAAGAGTTTTTCAAAATCTGTGTCTATTTTATCTTCAATATTTTTAGTTTCATTTTAACTACGACCCTACTCTGTACAAGTCCTAATTGTTCCTAACAAGTGGTATCAGAGCCATCCTTGGGTGTGTATATTTGCTTATTGTATGCTCTATAGTTGCCACCAAGAATGGATCCTCCACATCAAAAGAAAAATTAGAATATTTTCACTCTGTCAAAGACACTATTCATAAAGCGGTTGTGATATAAGTAATGACGACAAAGTACGACATTGAAAAATTCAACGGGAGCAATTTCTCACTATAGAAACTGAAGATAAAGGCAATCTTAAAAAAAGTTAATTGTTTGGCAGCCATTAGTGAATGACCAGTTGAAGTCACAGATAAAAAGTGGAACGAGATGGATGAGAATATTGTAGCTAATCTTCACTTAGAAAACTGATGGAGTATTATCCAATATAGAGAAAATGAAGAATGTGAAGGAAATATGAGATCACCTCACGAAATTGTACAAGACTAAATCACTCCACAACAAATTTTTTTTGAAGAGGAAACTATACACTTTAAACATGGTAGAATCCACTTCGGTGACGGAGCACTTAAATACTTTAAATACTCTATTTTCTTAACTCACATCATTGGGGCACATAATGGAGATAAGTGGATGTGTGGAACTTCTACTCCAAAGTATACCAGATTCGTATGATCAACTTGTCAAAATTTAACAAACAACATAGACACTCTAGTCTTCGATAATATTGCAATTGTTATTCTGGAAGAAGAGAGTTGGTGCAAAAGAAAGGAAGACAAGCTGACAAATTCGCAACAAGCAGAGGCCTTGGTGGTGATGAGAGGTATATCAATAGAACGTGGTCCAAGTAGGAGTCACAATCATGGTAGATTAAAATCCAAAAGAACTATAAATGCTACAATTATGACAAGAAAGGTCACCTAAAAAATGATTCTTGGAATCTAAACAAGAAAGATTATGTTCCTCAAGGAAATGTTTCAAGTACTTCAGATGATGGAAGCACAATGGTTTGTGAAGCAACAACGACTATTGGACGAAAGAGAAGATTTGTTAATGTTTGGCTGTTTGATTCAACAACTACTTTTCATATGACCTCTCGAAGAGAATGGTTCTATCAGTATGAATCAGTCTTTGGAGGATCTGTGTACAACTATATTGATCAAGCTTTTAAGATCATTGGTATTGACACCATCAAGTTAAAGTTGTATAATGGTATAATTCAGACTATTAAAAAAGTGCGACGTTTGGAGGGCCTGAAGAAAATTTTGTGGTATGTAGGACAACTGGATTATCTCGATTTCATATTTGAGATTCAAAACAAGATCATGAGAGTGATTAAAGGAGCACTGGTATTTATTAAAGCATAAAAGATTGTTACAAATCTATGCATGCTGAAGGAGTAACTTTGTAAGAAGGAGAGGCATCCGTTGCGGTGACTAGTCCAAATGACAAATTTGCAATGATGTGGCATAAAAGCTTGGATATATATCAGAACAAAGAATGAAGATACTTATAGAGAAGAATCTACTTCCAAGTCTTACAAAGGTTTCACTACCCTTTTGTGAGCATTATATTGTGAGTTAGCAACATCGATTGAAATTCAACACATCAAAGTTCATAAGTAAAGAAATTCTAAAATTGATTCACTCTAATGTATGGCAAGCACCAGTTACGTCCCTAAGAGGAGCAAATTTATTTTATAGATGATTATTCAGGGAGATGTTGGGTACTTCCTATTAGGAGGAAAGCAAATGTGTTCTCAGTCTTCAAATTTCATAAAGCACGGGTGGAACTCGAATCTGGTAAAAAGATCAAGTGTTTGTGGTTAGATAATGGGGGAGAATATACTGGTAAAGAATTTGATGAATTTTGCAAGCAAGAAGGCATCAAAAGCCAGTTCATAACAGCATACACTTCTCAACAAAATGGAGTAACATAGCGAATGAATAGAACTATGTTGGAAAGAACAAGAGCGATGTTGATAACTGCAAGCTTAGATAAGAAATTCTGGATAGAAGCAGTCAATACTGCCTGTTATGTGTTGAATCGAGCTACATCAATTGTGATTGAGTTGAAGAAACCGATGGAGATGTGGTAAACTAGTGGATTATTCCAACCTCCAGATATTTGGAAGTCCTACTTTTGTGATGTTTAATACCTAAGAAACTACAAAGTTGGAAATCTAGAAGATGCATTTTCTTAGGGTATGCTGAAGGTATGAAGGGTATTGTCTGTGGGATCCCACTACCCACAAGATTGTTATCAGCAAGGATGTTATCTTCATGGAAGATAAGGATTAAGAGCAAGCAGAAAATGTTGGCACTGTACAAAATAATCCAGAAACTACAACTATATAAGTGGATAGGGAAGTTGTTGAAGCTGTACCAGAGCACGAGGAGCAAGAACCAGTTGAGCATGATGTTCCAGATACTAGGAGATCAACTTACATAAAAAGAGCACCAAGCTAGCACTTAGACTACATTATAGAGGGCAATATTGCAAACTGTCTTTTAACTGAGGACAAGGAGCCATCAACTCTTCGTGAAGCGATGAATAGATCAAATGCATCTCAGTAGATGATAGCTATGCAAGAAGAAATTGAAGCACTTTATAAGAATAAGACATGGGAGCTGGTGTCATTACTGCAAGGAAGAAAGCCTATTGGAAATAAATGGTTTTACAAGATCAAGGGAAGTGGTGATGATCAAGTGGAGCAATATTGTGCTAGATTGGTGGTAAAAGGATATGGTCAAAAAAAAGGTATTTATTTTAACGAAATATTTTCTCCCGTGGTTCGACTTACTACAGTTCGAGTAGTTCTGACAATGTGTGTTATATTTGACTTGCATTTTGGGTAGTTAGATATGAAAATTGCATTTCTTTATGGAGATCTTGAAGAAAAATTTATATGCTCCAACTAGAAGGTTTTGAAGAAAAAGGGAAAAAGAGAACTTAGTTTGCAGGTTGAACAAATCTCTGTATGGTTTAAAGCAGGCACCGAGGTGTTGGTATAAGAGATTTGATTTCTTCATCATGAGCTTTGAATACAACAAACTGAATGCAGACCCTTGTGCATATTTCAAGAGGTTTGAGAAAGATGATTTTATAGTCTTGCTGTTGTATATAGACGACATGTTGGTAACAGGCCCCAAGAATGATTGTATCAAAGAATTGAAGGCACAGTTAACTAAGGAATTTAAAATGAAGGACTTGAACCAACAAACAAGATTCTAGAGATACAAATTCACCGAGACAGAAATAATAGGAAGATTTGGCTTTCTCAGAAGAATTATTTGAAGATCTTACGGTGGTTCAATGTGCAAGATTATAAGTCAATTTATACCCTTCTTCCTATTAATTTCAAATTATGATCAAGTATGAGTCCTAGCAATGAAGAAGAGTGGATGGAGATGTCTTAAGTATCGTATGCATTAGCAGTGGAAGCCTGATGTTCATTATGATCTGTACAAAACTAGATATTACATATGTAGTAGGAGTGGTTAGTCGATACATGGTAAATCCTAGTCGAGAGCATTGGAATACAGTTAAGAGGATTCTTAGATATATTAAGGGAACCTTAGATATCGCATTATATAATAAAGGATCATATTTTACTGTCAGAGGATATGTTGATACTCATTATACAGCTGATCTTGAAAAAAGTAAATTCACTGCTGGATATGCGTTCACATTAGCTAGAGTGGTTGTGAACTGGGTTTCAAAACTGCAGTCAGTTGTAGCTACATCAACAAGCAGAATATGTAGCAGCTACACAAGTCAGTAAAGAAGCAGTGTGGTTGAAGATGTTTTGGAAGAACCTGGGTATAAATAAGAGAATATTACTCTGTATTATGATAGTCAGAGTGCTTTGCATCTTGCAAAAAATGCAACATTTCATTCAAAGATAAACACATATTCGAGTCCAATACCACTTTGTTTATGAGAAAGTGGAAGAAGGAACAGTGGATATATAGAAGATTTATACCGTGGACAACCTGGTAGATTTTATGACAAAAGCAATCAATGTTGACAAATTTATGTGGTGTCGATCCTGCTGTGGCCTAGTAGAGACATAAGCAACATGAAAAGGCAAGATAAAAAGAATAGTGTGAAGATCTGATTGACTCTCAATCAAATCTTCAAGTGGGAGAATTGTCAAAAATGATAGACACCGTTTTCGGTGCCTATTAAAGTTGAAAAGAAAAGTCAAGGATAGTTGGCCAAATGGCCAGCCATTCCACACATCTCCTGCTTATTAGCCAACTATCTTTTAGTTTTTTTTTCAACTTTAGTAGGCACCATTTTATAGGCAGGAGATAAAGAGAGAAAATTATCCCATTAGTAGAGAAAAGAAACAAGAGTGAGGGAAAAGAAAGACAAAATATTTTGCATATTTTGTGAGTCTAGTTTTTTCTCCTTGTAATTCTCCAGTTTTTCAGTAGTAAAATTCTTATATCTTTGCTCGTGATTTTTACCCTAATTTAGGAGTTTTTCATGTAAAATTTGTGTGTCTATTTTATCTTCAATATTTTAAGTTTTGTTTTAGCTGCGACCCTACTCTGTCCAAGTCCTAATTTTTCCTAATAATCCAAGTCCTAATTGTTCATAACAATTATGTCAACAATATGCTCCTCACTTTTCCAGCAAAATACATCAACTACTCCATCATTTGTAGATTCCTTAAGGAGTGAAACTCTACATCTATATGCTTGCTTCTCCTATGTAGTAACTGTATTTTTGGATAGAGTGATGGTAGAATTGTTATCACAATAAATTACAGTAGATCCCTCTTGCCTGAAGTATAGCTCTTCAAGTATATTCCTCAACCAAATTGTTGCAACAACCACTAGCTTAGCTTTAGTTGTTGATAAAGTGGTAATTTCTTGCTTCGTTGAAGACGAAGAAATCGCTCGTGAACCTAGCATAAAAACAAAATTAGATGTATTCTTCCTATCATCCAAATCTCCAGCATAATCACTATCCGTAGAGTCAAGCAACTTTGACATTTCTCCCTTCTTGTAAAATAAATCATAATCTATAGCTCCTCTCAAGTATCGGAGAATTCTTTTTGCAGCTTGAAGATGCATTTCCTTCAGACAATCCATATACCTATTAAGCAGACTTACAACATGCATAATATCTGGCCTTGTGGCTGTTAAATACATCAAGCTTCCAACAATCTGTTTGTAAAAGGTGTTGTCAACTCTTTCCTTCAAGATTTTTAAGAAGCTTCAAACAAACGTTAGTAGAAGTGCAAACTAAGTTGTAATTTTTCATCCAAAATTTGTCTAAAATTTCTTGAGCATACTTTGTTTAAGTATTAAAAGTTTCAGTAACAGATGCATTACTTCAATACCAAGAAAGTAGTGCATCCTCCCAAGATTGCACACATCAAATTCGACCATCGTGGACTTCTTAAAACTTTCAAACATGGCACTATCATTTTCAATATAAATTAAATCGTCCATATATAAATAAATTAAAAGCATTTTACCCCCATCTTTAATTTTTGTGTTAAGTGTATGCTCATAAGGACACTTCTTAAACCCCTCCCTACAAAAATAAGCACCTATATATCTATGCCAAGCTCTAGGAGCTTGTTTAAGTCCATAGAGTGCCTTTTTAAACTTTTATTCTTTATGTTCTTCACCAATCCTAACATAACTAGGAGGTTGAGTGACCAATACTTGGTCCTTTAAATCTCCATGTAAGAACTCTAACTTGACATCAACTTGGAAAATAAGTCATGAATTTTGTGCTGCTAATGCAATCACCATTCTAATTGTATTGTGCCTTGCAACAGGAGCAAACGCTTCCTTGTAATCCACACAGAATTCTTATGTGTAGCCTTTAGCATCCAAACAAGCCTTGCATTTGTCAATTTCACCTTTCTCTTTCAATTTATTCTTGTAAACCCACTTCACATCAATGATTTTCTGTCCTCTTAGAAGTTCACTTAACTCCCAAGGGGTTTTTTTTTTCAATTAGTGCAATTTCTTCATCCGTTGCCTTTTGCCATTTTTCTTCTTTAACAATTACCTCAAAAGTGGTAGGATCACAATCTAAAACAGAGCAAAATGTGTTAGCAGGCCATCAAATTGATCAATCCCCATTACCTCATAATTAGACATCCAAGCTGGTCTTCTTCTAAGGTGTTGTGACCACCTCTCTTTTTGTCCGTGTTAGTGTTTGTTGTTCATTCTCCACCAGCTATTATTTCTCCTCAGCTTCATTTTCCTCATCAAAATTAATAGGAAATTGCTACTATCCATCACCATCATTATTCCATGGCCATAAATTATTCTCATAAAAAATAACATCCCGACTAATAATTTTTTCTCAGTGTTAGGATTGTACAATGTGTAGGCTTTTGATTGATTACTAACACCAAGAAAAATGCAATTTTCTCCCCTGTTGTCAAGCTTCTACCTCTTCTCATATAGAATATGGAAATAAGCGATACACCCAAAAACTATGAAATGCTACACTTGGTCTACGTTTGCTCCATACTTCTTCTGGCATAATATTTCAGACAGCGAGAGTAGGACTTCTGTTCAAAATATTAACAATCCAATTGATTGCTTTAGGCCAAAAACTTTCAGGTACTCCATTTGTTGACGGAAAGCTTCACACCATATTCATAATAGTGCGATGTTTCCTTTTGCTTACTCCAATTTGTTGGGGTGTAGATCTGCCTTTTGATTCCACGAGTCTGACAAAAATTTGAAAATTCGTATGAGTTGTACTCTCCATCATGATCAGTGCGAAGAATTTTGATGGGGCTTCCTGCTTCTTTCTCAATAAGTGCTTTATATGTCTTAAAAGCTACAATTGTTTCAGATTTTTCCTAAAAAAAATAGACCCATATTTTCTAATTTTAATCATCTGAAGGTTATTATGTATCTTTTACCTTCATTAGAAGATAGATTGATTGGCCCATAGATGTCGGAATGAACCAACTCTAAAACCTTCTTCACTCTCCATGATTTTCCTTATGGGAATTGATTTCGTTATTGTTTACTAACAACAAAATCTTCACAAACTTCAGATGGAGCTATAATTTGAGGAAGCCCAATCACCATATTTTTTCTGCTTTAGAGTTTTTAATCCAACTAAATTTAGGTAACCATAGTGCAACAAAGCATGAATCAACCACGTGTTGAAGATGTGCTAGAAACATATGATTTCGAGTCATGGTTAATTGAGCAATCAAACCCATCTTGTCATCTAGAATTCGGCACACTTCATTCTTTATAGAAATTTTAACTTCTTTTTCTTGTGGCTCTCCCACACTAAGCAAACTAGTTTTTAAATCAAGTGACTGCGCAAGTGTTATTTCTTCCAGTTGGGAGAGTTACCTTTCCAATTCCCATAACCGAGACTGAGGAATTGTCACCGAACTTAACAGAAGCACGAAAGGTTTCATCCAAATCAAAAAACACCTTCTTATCCCCACACATATGATTGTTGCAACCTGTGTTTTGAAAATGGACCGGACCGGCCGGTTCGACCGGACCGGCCGGTTCGACCGGTCCGACCGGTGACCGGTCGGTGATCCTGTCTGATTTATGCTTGAAAATCGGTATGTAATTGGACCAGTCTGAACCGGTCAATTGACCGGTTCGACCGGTTTGACAATTTTTTGTATTTTTTATTTTTTAAAATTTTTTATATATTTTTAAATATTTTTAATATTAAATATAATTATTGCATAATTATTACGTCACACCAATTTGATGACCGGTCCGATTTTCAGAACATTGGTTGCAACCAATGTCTAATACATTTTCTTGTGCTTTTTCCTTCACATAGCACATTAATAAAAGTGATGGATTGTACACGCAGAGGAAAAAATTATTGCAATCATAAATTTATTTATTGCATTTAATAATCATACTCATAGCAATAACTGGAAAATAACAAATGCCTGGAATTTATGAGGATTAATCAACAGGAAACTTCAAAAATACGAAGTCTCTATGCACTTTACATCGAAAAATATGTTTCGCTTTCGACACTTGATATAGTAATGGAAGATTTTGAAGAACTTTTTCTTCAAGAATGGAACAAAACAAATTTGTCTCTTTCTCTCTTGTATTATTTTAAACGTTAAGAACACAATAGAAGAATACAACTCCTTTTTTTTTTTTTCCTTTTCGTCTTTCCTCTTCCTTATCTTAACGTAACAAAGTGAGAAGAGAGTTACTATTTACTCTCTTCTCTTCTTTATATATTATACACCCTTATCTTTAAATGTTACAAAGAAGAATGATAGAGTCAGCTAACTCTCTTAACTCTTCGTTTTTTAAAATGAAAAAAACAACAATCACCAAAGACAAAGTGCCTTTTACCATCTGACGCCTTTTTTCCATTTCTCTTTTTTAATTATTATTATTATTTATAAAAGGAAATAAAATATAAAAATATTTTATTTTATTCATTTATTTTGTACAAGAGATTTTCCAATATTAATTATATTTTCTATGCTAGCTAAAAATATAATAATATGCTATATAGATTATTTAATAAATTATCTCATAATAAATTAAATAATCATAAACAGGAAACATTACACTCGTAAGTATGTAACTACATAAGTTCATCACTAAGCTGGTAGTAATTAATCCAATTAATTACTAATCAAGATTGACGTCTAATAACACTCCTTAACGATTTGATAGTATGAAGTAACAACCTACAAAGACTGAACTTGGTAAAGGATCATGTATTATTACCTTCCATCATTACAACTCCGGATTATCCTAATGTATGGTTTAACTATCAAACTCTATTAGATAACCAACTATGTTACATATTGATCATTAATGATTGTGAATGACTTAAAAAAGTCCTTTCCTCACTCATTCAATTGCCCTGGCTAAGGTCTTGAAACAACCGTTAAGATCAATGATAATATAGAGCTTGATCTCATTACCTAGAGTTGATGGATTCCATCTTGACTCACCACTAATCAAATAGGTACTTAATTATATTCAATGATCATTCAACTAGCACTTTGACACACTAGGTGTCCGACATTAAAATATAATAAGTGACATATTGATTACTATGATGATCTCAGGTCAAAGGAAAATATACATTTAAATCCTTATGAGAATATCCCACTTGACAGTTCATAGGTAATATTAACCATTAGGAATTCTCACTTTGGTTAGTTCATTGATCATATCTCCGTATGCATCATTTATATATGTAACTTAGTAAATGAGATCTACTATTATCCACCCAATAGATACTATTACATACATATTGATTTAACCAGATCATTAAAGTTCTTATTTAATGATCCTATGATTAAGAACACTTTTAGATTAAACCCTAAAGACTTGACTCTCATTATCATAATCTACATTATGATGGCAATTGTATAAATTTAATCAAGGACTTGTCATATTAGGATAAAAACAATAAACATAATATGATAATATAATCATTTTCCATGTTATTAAATAAAGTTAATAATCACAAAACAAAAAATGTTCAATCTATTACATAACAATTGAGTAACGGACATAATTCCAACAATCTCCCACTTGACCTAGACCCAATCAGTCAAGCACTTCAATCCTATTTTCCACTTGTGCTTATCAATCTCCTTTGATCCAAGTGCCTTAGTGAAGGGATCTTTAGCATTCTCCTTTCCTTCAACCTTTTAAATTTGAACGTCCTCATGCTTAATAATTTTTCTGATCAGATGAAACTTTTGTAGAACATATTTAGATCTTTGGTGTAACCTTGGTTCCTTAGCTTGTGCAACAGCACTGATATTGTCACATAATAAAGGAACAACTTCCTTTATCAAAGGAACCACACCAAGTTCAGTTAAGAGCTTTTTCATCTAAACAGCTTCCTTAGCTGCATCGCATGCAACTATGTATTTTACTTCAGTAACTGAATCAGCTATAATAGCTTGCTTGGAACTTTTCCAACTCACTACCTCCATTCAAGGTGAAAATATAACCAGAGGTGGATTTGCTATCATCCTTATCTGATGCAAAGCTAGCATCAGTATAGCTTATTAGCTTTAATTCATAATCTCCGTATATGAGGAATTAGCCCTTAGTTCTTCTCAAGTACTTAAAGATGGTTTTAATCACTTTCCAATGTTCCTCACCTAGGTTACCTTAATACCTGCTCGCTATTCCTAGCGTGTAGGTTACATCAGGTCTTGTACATGTCGTGGTATACATGATAGCTCCCACTACGCTGGCATATAGGACCCTACTCATGTGCTCTATTTCTTCTAGAGTTTTAGGACAATCCTCCCTACTAAGAGAAATTCTAGTGCCTATCGGTAGATAACCTTTCTGGAATTTTCCGTATGATACCTTTTTAAGATAGTATGAATATACATGGATTGGGAGAGCCCTAGTAGCTTCCTTCATTTATCTCTATAGATCTTGATTCCAAGAATGTAAGTTGCTTCTCCTAAATTCTTTACAGAGAACTGTTCAGATAGCCAAATCTTTGTCTTTTGCATGGTTAGTACATCAATTTCTATTAGCAGTATGTCATTTACATACAGCACTAGGAAAATAACTATGCTACCACTAACCTTCTTGTACACACATGGCTATCTTCTTCGCATCTAACAAAATTGAACTTTGTAATTGTTGTATTGAAGCGAATATTCCAATTTCGTGAAGCTTGCTTCAATCCATAATGGATCTTTAAAGCTTACATACTTTATTAGGAGCAGATGGCAACTTGAAACCTTCAGGTTAAGTCATATAGGCATCTTCCTTGATCTCTCCGTTAAGAAACGTTGTTTTCACATCCATTTGCCATATCTCATAATCATAATATGCATCTATAGCAAGTAGAATCCGAATAGATTTGAGCATTGCCACTATGGAAAAAGTTTTATCATAATCAATACTTTCCTTTTGATTATATTCCTTAGCAATAAGACGAACTTTATAGGATTCAACCTTCCCATCTGCTCCAATTTTTTCTTAAATACCCATTTACATCCTATGGGTTTTATATCCTTTAAGGGATTAACCAAAGTCTATACTTTGTTGATTTTTATGGATTCTAACACGGATTCCATGGCCTTAAACCACTTCTCACGATCTGGACTTGTTATAGCCTCTTCGTAAGTCTTAGGGTCCTCATCAACATGTGGGATATCATCAATATGATTATCCTTGTCACCTTGCACCATTAATTTTAATCTATCTGGTGCATGATGATCCCTAGTCGATGTGAAAGTATCTGGCTCTGATATCAATTGATGGATCTCATACGCAGCGGAAAAAAATTGTTGCAATCCTAAATTTATTTATTGCGTTTAATAATTATACTCGTAGCAAGAATTGGAAAATAACAAATACCTAGAATTTATGAGGATTAATCGACATTAAACTTCAAAAAAATGAAGTCTCTATGCACTTAACACCGAGAAATATGTTCCATTTTTAAAACTTGATATAGTAATGGAAGATTTTGACGAACTCTTTCTTCAAGAATGGAACAAAACAATGTTGTCTCTTTCTCTCTTGTATTATTTTAAAACGTTAAGAACACAACAGAAGAATACAACTCCTTTTATTTATTTTGTCTTTCCCCTTCCTTATCTTAACGTAACAAAGTGAAAAGAGAGTTACTATTTACTCTCTTCTCTTCTTTATATATTATACACCTTTATCTTTAAATGTTACAAAAATAAAGGTTCTACCCTAATTTTACTTCTTTTGATTAGCGTACGAGTGAAGAAGGTAAACATGAGCTAGCATATGGTGATAACAATTAGAGGCAACCTAATGGTGATGATTCACATGAGACACATCATATGGATGATGAAGGAGGGATCAATGAGCAATAAAAGCAGGGGGAGCAACTTGCTCAAATGTTGGAAGATGCCCAACTTTAAAAATAAGCCAGAAGAAGCCTTTGAGAAGGACCCTAGTTTAAAATATCTCTTACTCACTACTAAGGGGGAGCCATAGAGTTTCCAGGAAATGTAGCTGCTCAAAGATATAGATTCTTACCTCAAGGCAATGCAAGAGGAGATTTGACTCATTGAAGAAAATATGACCTATGAATTAGTCAAGATTCCCCAAATTAAGAAATCTTTAAAGAATAAAACAATGTTTAAAATCAAGAAAGATGGTGACAAGATAGTAAGGCATAATAAGGTGAGGCTAGTGATAAAAGGTTATAATCAAAAGAAGGGTATTGATTTTAACAATATTTTTTTCACCAATGGTCAAGATAATGTTGATATGCATTGTATTAGGTTTAGTTGCTAGTTTGGATCTTTAACTCGAGCAACTTGACGTGAAAATTTGCTTTCTTACATGGCTATTTGGATGAGGAGATTTACATGGAGAAATTGGAAGGGTTTAAAGTAAAAGGGAAATAGAACTTTGTATGCAAGTTAAAAAAAAAGAGTCTTTATAGGCTCAAATATGCATTAAGGCAATGGTACAAGAAATTCAATTTGTTTATGACGAGTAGACGTTCACTTAGAACTGATCATTTCGTCTATTTTAAAAAATTCCTTAGTGGTAACTTTATCATCTTTCTCTTATAAATGGATCATATGTTATCAGATAGGCAAGATGACGACATGATTTGTAAGTTAAAGTAGAACTTATCCAAGTCCTTTGACATGAAAGATTTAGGACCCATACATTAGATTACCAGTGATATGAAGGCTGGAAAGCTATAATCATCACTCAGAAATATATTGAACATATGCTTAAGAGATTCAATATGGAGAATGTCAAGGCAGTAAGTACACCTTTAGGTGCTCATTTCAAATTAAGAAATAGAGCTTGTCCAACCACTGAAAAGGACAAAGAGTGTATATCCTCTATTATTTACTCTTATATTATTGGTTCATTAATGTATGTTATAGTGTGCACTAGACTAGACATTGCACACTATTAGTTACGGTCTGTGATTGAGGAGAAAATAATAAAGCTGAAGAAGATTCATATGGACAATAATAGTGGCATGTATCGAAGGTAATTCTTGAGAGTAAGCTTGAGTTTTATAGTAAGCTCGTCAAGATGACTTTCAAGTAATCAATGGGATAGTTGATTTTTCCTCCAAAATGAAATGAACAGGGAGATTTTTATGAGTCCAGCCCCATTCTATGAATGTTTATTTATTTTATTCTATAAAATATGGACTCCATAAGTGTTAGCCACCTTTATGGATCAAAATCAATAAAGTTAAGGGCAATTGTGTGCTTCTTATCCTTTTAAGATTTAAAGATAAGTTTGAAAAACGAAAGTTACCTGAGACAGAAACCTATGATTATATAAGAGTTTTAGAATAGCTTTCATCAATTACAATTTTATTAAAGTTTGATTTCTAGAATTTGTTTGGGAGTAATATTGATATATGTGTGTGCCTATACATATCAATTTGTACTCAATTCTAGAGGTGGTTAGCAGAAGTCTTTTGAGAGAGCTTTAGAAAAAGCTGAAAGAGTTAGATTCGCGATAGCTATCTTGTAAGATGTTCTTAACTGGGAGAACTCGAAAACTTTATCATTTGTATCATACTATTTGATTTAGCATATTTTATTATCGATTTGTTTGGAAATTTTTACCTCTATACTAGAGAGTTTTTCACGTTAAAAGTTTATGTTCATAGCTTTTCAGTAATCTTTAATATATGTCTAAAAGATCTTGTGAGCATTATTGTTTGGAACCCAACAGTTACGAGATAGAAGCCAGGTATAACTTTTTGTTTGAACATAGGATTGTCTTTACACTTCGTAATCTTCACATGTTCGTACAAGCTCCATGGAAAGAAGCATAAGAAAAATAGCTAAGGCAACCTTGGATTCTTGGATTGCGTTCGTAAGTGCCGACTGTTATCCTTGCCCCTTCTAATGTTGTAATCCACAAATATATTGAGAGATGCATGATTAAGAGCTGAGATCAAATAACCGAGGAAATTATTACTAGCGTCTTCCCCCTGAAATTCAGGAAAACCTCATATTTCTGAGAACCTGGAGAAGATAAAGCCACAAGAAGCAGATGGGAAATATTTTATTTAAACCCTGTTAAAGAACAAGACAGAAATGAACTCAGCTTGTCTTGGATCCTGAATATAATGCCTGTCACTCTTTATCTTCTATTTACAGGGAAAGGAACAGGAAACCGAGTTCAAAATAAAAAGTACTTGCTACTTAGCTCCTTTCCATTCAACGATTTTTAAAAAAAATATTGTGATATCAGAAATCTTAAAAAATAAAATTTTATTTGACATTAGACAATTCCTTATATGATTATTTGTGTTAAAATTATTTAATAAATACTAATAAAAATTCTAACTGTGATGATTTTAAATTTTAAGAGTACACTTAAAAAAATGGGAACATAAATGGGAACCAATACTTGCATGACTAAAAGGATAACCACTTCTTTCTTTCCTTTTTGTTTTTTCCTGAGGAGGAACTCAAAATTAAAAGAATTTGTAGTAAATCGTCATATTTTTCATAATTTTTTGACTTGATTTCACGTGATTGGATCTTTTGTTATTTTAATCCATATCTTTTGAAAACTATCAACACGTGCATGACTTGAAATGCTTGCATGGAGTTGAATGCAGAAACCCAATAAGTGCATGAATGTAGTTTCGCATGCTTCACCTAAAACCACTGTACCTAACCTAAGATTCTTTTCTAATTAATTAATGGGTAGGGAACACAAAAATGGACTAGCTATTGGCTTGTAGCACTCAACTTGGGATAGACTAATGCCTAATGCCTGAAAACTGATAATTTGGTTACCTAATCATAAACCAGTTGAAGTTGAAAAGTATCCACATTCACAAAGAGAGACTAATACGTTCATGTCAGCAGGCCGTTTCTAACGTTTTATAAGTTATAGGCAAAGCAAAAAGAATGGCTCCATTGCTTTAGTCTATTGTTGTAAATCTTGCATTTTGATTCTTACTCTTGATCTGCGTTGAAATAGATAGACTAGTCACTTGGCTATCGTCAATATCATTCCTATTCAATTCCCAAAAAAAAAAAAAGAATGGCTCTGATAAATTGGTAATATATAAATATATAAACTTTAAAATCATGTTTTATTATTAAAATTTAACTATCCACATAAAACTTATGGATAAGATTTAATATCCAATAATAATTTATTTATTATAAAACTTAATTAATAAGTGGGCACTACAACAAAAGCATACATTTTGCGTCGTCTAATAGACGTCGTAGAATCGCCGCTGATGTCGCCGAAAACCATATACGACGTCTAATAAAACGTCACAATAGACGTCGTAGATAGTGGGTAGGTAATGGGTTTCT
>JAOSBM010000204.1:2736356-2747085 GCA_027568955.1 Erythroxylum tenue | reverse complement strand
CTACCATGTGACTGCTTCAGATGTTAGAAACCAAAGTGGGGTTTTCGCTGAAGACTTTGCTAAACATGAGAGTGACTATGGAAGCCGCAGTAAAGTACCACTATGGAGAGCTGCCATGGCGGCTGCTGGTTGCCTGTCTGGGAGAAGCGTGAAGAAGACGAGGTATAATTACTAATTCTATGATTCGATAACAGATATTGTGGAGATGGAATTTATTTTTCACTACCTTCATATTTTTGCAGTCCGGAGGTTGATGTTACGATGCAAATCGTGAATGATGTATTGGAAATTCTAGGCAGAAAGCCCCTAGAAATATCATCAGGGAAGCTGGAAGATTGCTCAAACATTCAACAACAGCAGGGAAATGGTTCAATATGGACCATCTCAACACGTCAAGGTATACACGTTGAGGACTTGAATACAGTTTTAATGTCAATAGAGGTCGAAGTAGGAGGGAAGCCTTCCGAGTCACATTCCAGTCAGAGATCAGAGACCTCAAGTTCACATCCTTCACCGCCGATGTCATACAGTTCTCGTACTACACTAAGAATGCCAATGGCTGCTACTGCGACTCCAACGAAGTCAACATTGAACAACAGTAGCCTCGGTTCAGGTGGTGGAAACTATAGAAGTGGAGTCAACTCCTACGGTCTTGGAAGCACCATGGTTCCAGCCAGTTCTGGGACCCAAGTAGGATTACCAATGGCCAGCAGTAGCTTTGCTTCGGGTGGTGGAAACAATACAAATGGCTCTGGCCTTGGAAGCAACACGGTTCCATACAGTTCTGTGTCCAGACTAGGAATGTCAATGGCTACTACTCCTACTAGGCCAACCCCTGGTTTTGGAGGTGTACCGTCTGGTTTTGGAGCTCACCCCACTCCTACTATGCCAACCCCTGGTTTTGGAGGTATACCGTCTGGTTTTGGAGCTCACTCCACTTTCGCTCATTCTGCAAAGTTGGGTAACTTCGACCACTTGCGATTTCCAGATTGTCCTTGCCCATTGTGCAGCAATAAAACACTCTGATTGAAGTAGAAGAAAGAAATACGAAGTGGTTTTTTGTTAATTAAGAATGTAATGCATTGAAGTTGTTGATCAGTCTTAGAATCTGCAAAATCGAGAGGATCATGCCTTTTCCTTTTTGGATTTAACGTTTGACTACAAGGATGTCGTGCACATTAGAGATAGTAATTCCAATTTAAGCTTTAATCTTAATCTTCACATCCATAGATTCCAAGTAATATGAAGAAAACAGAAGTATAAATGTCTCAGACTTGCTGCAAGATAACAAGGACCATGAGATTAAAGCTAAGCTCGAATAAGAACTAATTGCTACAGAACTTTCAGGATGAGGAGACCAAAACATTGCAGAACGCAAATCCTTACCAGGAAGGATTTCTTTTATTATTATTATTGTATTCAACGGCTCACAGCATCCTGGAAACTCGATACCTTTGCTATTGTCAGGTTCAGAAATGAAGAAACAGTCAAAACTAGAAACTAAAATCCCTGACATGAATCTATTAGTCTCTTTTCAGGAATGGTGGATACTTTTCAACTTCAATTACTTTATAATTAGGTAAATAAATCTCAAGTTGAGTGCTACAAGGCAAGTGCTAGTCCATTTTAGTCTTCCCTTCACATTAATTAATTAGAAAAGAACCTTACGTTACGTGCAGTGGGTCTAGGTTAATAATGTAAAACAGCTTCATTCATGCTCTTTACGGTCACTTTAATCTATGCTTCAAACTTTGCTTTTCAGCAGGCTGATTTGTGGACAGAGTTGCGGGAGTTCCATGCTGGGATGAGTGGACTGTGGGTGGTTGCTGGGGATTTTAATTGCTGTCTCAACTCTTCGGAAGTTGAGGGTGGAGTGGGATTTCATGGTGGAGCTAGTGGGGAGTTACAGCAATTATTATTTAACTCTGGATTAGTTGATCTTCGAGGGAGTGGCAGTTGGTTCACTTGGGAGAACAAACAAAAAGGTCACTTGTACTTTCGGAAGAAACTTGATCGAGCATTGATTAATCAACAATGGCTCTTATCTTTCCCTTTTGATTCAGTGGAGTTCGGTGACTCAGTTTTTTCAGACCACACACCTATTATCATTCAGCATTAGTTTGATTATCATAGCTGTGGAGCTCCTTTTTGGTTTTTCAATGGTTTACTCCGAGTTGAGGGTTTTATGGCCATGATTGCCCAGATTTGGCGAACGGAGATTCAGGGATTTAAGGGGTTTCAGTTGATGCAAAAGCTGAGGCTTGCAAAACGAGCGATTAAAGACTTCAGTAAACAGCGATCTAGCAATCTCCAGGAGATGAGCACTCACTTCGCGAATCTCCAGCAGCAGTGTTACAGGGAGCCCCTCAATGATGGACTTCGGGTACTTAAGGCTGATGTCATGCACAAATATCAGGAGGCTTTGAAGCTAAATGACTCAATTCTTAGACAAAAAGCAAGACAAACCTGACTGAAGGACGGGGACCGAAACACTAAGTATTTTCAAGCAACTATCCTTGCTAGGCACAATATTAACACTATCACTGAACTTATGAACTCTGAGGAGAGCATTCTGAGGGGTCAAGCAGCGGTGTCGGATCATGTTAGGGATTTTTTTGTTCAACTTATGGGTAGCTATGATGCTCCGAGAAGGGCTGGATTCGGGGTTAGGAATGTCCTGGACTTCAATCCCAGTCAAGAAAGAATGGACCTGCTTAACGTCCCTTTTACAGCAGCACAAGTGAAGGATGCCTTGTTCCGCCTTAATAGCTCCAAAGCTCCCGGTCCAGATGGGTTCTCGGCTGAGTTCTTCCAACAGACGTGGCACATTACTGGGCAGTTGGTAACGGAGGCAGTACTTGAGTTTTTCTCTTCTGGGAAGCTCTTGCGGGATATAAACCATACACACATATCCTTAATTCCCAAGAAGGAGAGACCCGATAAGATTATGGATTATAGACCGATATCGTGTTGCAATATAGTGTACAAGATTATTGCTTCCCTTTTAGCGGAGCCCTTGAAAGGGGTGTTGGCGGAGGTTGTCAGCAATGCTCAGGAGGCTTTTATTCCGTCTCAGAGTATAGGAGGCAGCATACTGTTGCTACAAGAACTAATGGGAGAATATCATACTGGTAAGAAGGTTAACAGTTGCGCCTTAAAAATTGATCTTTATAAAGCTTTTGATACTCTGGACTGAGAATTCTTACTAGATTACATGCTGGGGATTGGATTGCCTCCTTGGTTTTGTCATCTGATATCTCAATGTGTCCAAACGACCTCACTGAGCGTACTTGTCAATGGATGTCCGACGAAGCCTTTTAAGCCTCAACGAGGAATAAGACAAGGGGGTCCCCTTTCCCCTTACTTATTCACGCTGGCGATGGAGGGCTTGTCACAGTTACTATCCAAACTGGTACAATGTAATGGGCTCTTTCAATACCATTACAAATGTGTTGACCTGAAACTGTCTCATTTAATGTATGCGGATGACGTGATCCTTTTGTGCAAGGCGGACCCGCAGGTGTTAGTGATGATGATGAATCTTATGACCACTTTTTCTCGTTGGTCGAGTATGCAAATAAACTTTCAGAAGAGTGGTATTTATATATCCTCAGATGTTCACAGTCGTGAAGAATTGAGCAATATAGTCGGGCTATCTCTTCTAGGCACACCGTTCTGATATTTGGGGGTACCAATCACCTCAGGTAAGCCTTGGTTTACTAACTTCCTGCCTTTGCTGGAAAAATTAAAGAGTAGAGTCAATGCCTGGCAGAATCGTTCCTCTCCTTTGCAGCCAGAGTTAGCCTGATTGTATCTGTATTGAATAGCATGAATGTGCACTGGGCAGCTCATGTCGTTATTCCGAAGAAAGTGATTAAAGAAATGGAGAGGATTATCAAAGCATTCTTATGGTCTGGCAATCATGAAAACAGTAAGGGTGCGAAAGTTAAGTGGAGTGAGATTGTCATTCCTAAGAAGAATGGCGGTTTGGGCATCATTTCGTTCACTATAATGCAACGATGTCTACTTTTGATGCGAATTTGGCGTCTTTTTGTGGATAAAGAGGCTTTGTGGGTCAAATGGATGCAAGCTTACCGCCTTAAGGGACAAAGTTTCTGGTACCTTCAATTGAGACCTGATGACTCATGGATTTTTAAAAGTCTCCTACAGTTGAGGGATTTGATTTACCCTTTAATAAGTAATAGAGTTGGGAGTGGTGAGGATACTTTTTTCTGGTTTGATAATTGGCATGAGAGGAGTCCTCTCTGGCTTCAGCATGACTTAATAGGGGTTAGGAACCGTATCCCTAAGGGAGCATCTCTTGCTTAGGTTGTCCGAGATGGTGATCGCTTGCTTAGGTGCAGATTCGGACATCATATTGTTAGCTATTTGAACGGCACTAGATTGAGCAATACTTCAGATGAGGTGCGTTGGACAGCAATCGAAAATGGTGGTTTTACTACTTCTTCAGCACGTGGCTTAGGGAGAGAGCTGGGAGCACAAGTACCATAGGCTAAACTGGTTTGGAATCAGGTATTGTACCCGAAAGCTGCTTTCTTCTTGTGGCTAGCTATTAAAAATAGATTGAGAACTAAAGATACGTGGTTTGGTACTTTTGACCCCCTTTGTGTGTTTTGTAAGCTTGTAAATGAAAGTAAAAACCACTTGTTTTTTGAATGTGAGTATAACAAAGTGGTGTGGAGTCGTATTTTGCGTCTGCTAGGCACTCTAAATTCTGTATATGAATGGGATGATGTGTTGGAAGAAGTGATACAAAAAACCAAAAAGGGGAGGCTGGACGGGTTCCTTATCAAAGCATCGTTTCAAATGGTTATTTATCAAATATGGAGGGAGAGGAACTCTCGACTTTACAAGCAAGTGGAAAGAAGAAAATATAAGTTGGCGAACAGCATAGTTAACTTGATAAGGGAGGCCATCATCGTTAACGTTAAACAGGACTCTATAAGACTAGCCATGAGGAGGCGTTGGTTTCTATAGTTTAAGTGGTTTGTATTGTTTGTTCTGATTGTGCCTTTGAGATGGTAGGGGTTGTTTCCCTCCTCTTTTGACTGCCTTTGTTGGTTTGTTAGTAACTGTATATTGTAGACTTTTTCTTTTGTTGGTAATATAGTTTCTTAAATTTCAAAAAACTTCATTCATGCCCGTACTGGGCTTCTACTTTCAATTCAATGCAAGAATTTCTAAGTACAGGAGATGACATAACAGCGCACCCTAAGATGTTGCTCTATAATTCCCTACGCAGACTAGCTCGGACTCGCTCTCGGCTGACTATAAATGCTTAGTAATGGCTGGTTAATATGCAACAATCAAAAGGGGAAAAACAATAATAAAGAGGTGGGAGCGAAAATACAGACTTTATTTTTTTACTTTAACTTGTTTGATTATTAAGAATAGATATTATTAACAGGATACTGATTTTTATCATAATTTTTAATTTTCTTTTGTTAATTTACCAAATAAAGCAAGTTTTGTGTAATTCTTTAATTTTATTTTTATCATAAAAATTATATATTATCATTATATAAAATTACTAATTTTTATTTTTATTAATTATTTTAATAATTAATTATTTTTATTTTTATTAATTATTTATAAGGTACAAAAGTTTTGGATTAATTATTTACACAATAAATCATATAATAACTAAATATAAGTAAAAATTTTCATTATTATTCCTAATATTTGATGCCAAACACTATCATAACTATTAACTCATTTAATCTTATTTTTAATAATTACATACTAAATATGTATAACTAATTATTTTATTCTCATTTTAATTCTTACTTTTCATTCTCATTCTTATTTTTTATTTTGATTCCTTTATTATTGATTAGCAAACTTAGGCCTAAGTCTTCTCATAAAGTCAACGAACCTTGGTGCATAAGGCTCTCTGATTTATGAGGGTAAGAGGAGGGATATCAATTATATGCATTCCTTTTTTTTTTTTGCATTTTCACAAAAAAGATTGTTTTCATGACTTAGAATCTATGACCTTCCAATCACAAAGAGCAACTACTGATTAGTTTATGCCCTACTCTAACTTTATATATTCATTTTAGATACAGAATCAAGTTAGTATCGGACATCCTCTACAAACATAGGTTGCTTTCTGTCCCAATTTAACATCGAACATTCAGTTCAACTGCAAAATGGTATTTATTTCATTCCAGCACTCCGACCACCCATTACTTATCACATACAGTACCTCTTGCCTTCTCAAAGGTTTCAAAGCACTTTATAATTATGTATTCATCAATCACAACAACACATCATTTACAAACACACACACGATACTATGATATGCCAATACACATGATACCAATTGCATCAAAACAAGATGTAGACAGCTTACTATTTAAGGAGATTAATCTTTTATCTTAGGGATCCCATTTCTCTTTTAATATAATAGTCCCAGTCTGATACCACTTGTTATTCTTTAATGTTATCCAAGAGGGGGTGAATTTGGTAAAATCAAAATTTTGGCTTATGTTTGATACTTTTATGAAGAATGTCAAAAATTATCATAAATACAAATATAAAATCAAATCAAATCAATTAAATTATAAAACAAAGAGTAAGGGAAGAGAAACACAAACTAATTTGTAGTGGCTCGACATACAATCCTTGTCTACATCCACTCTTAAGACTTTCATGAATTTCCACTATGGATCTCCTTTTAAGGAAAAAAAATACCCTTTGTACAATCTTTTATTTTGACAAAGAGGAATGTCGTTTTCAATATTTATTTAAGGTAAAGAGGAATCTTCTTTTCAATCTTACTTTAAGGCAAAAAGGAAACCCAATTTGTTAACTCAAGGTTTATGATTAACAATTTTGATGATAACTGTATAATTTTTCAAAATTCAAATCGAATTTATTTTCTTATATAAGTAATGATATAATTCAAAGGAAATAAAATCATGGAATAACTGCTTTTTTTCTTGCAGGTACTTTCTTTATAAACTTACCTTTTTAGAAATGGTTTCATGACATTCAGAAGGATCTTACCAATTCCAATAATCAGCTCCGGAAACTTTGATAGAACATTATTCTTAATGTATAAATATCAAAGATTTTAGCAGATTTCGAAGATTAAGCAACAATTGGTTGAAAAAATTGTCTATTTAAGGAAGAGTCACTAGATTTGCAAAACGTACAATACACAAGAAACAGACATAAGACTTGCGAAATATCTTAGAGCATCAATATTCTTGAAAGTTATATCAAACTCTTTGTGCATTAGAAAGTGATATCACTCTATCAAAAGAGACTGTAAAATCCTTTATACAATTTTTTTGTTGAGAGCTTGCAGATGCTAGCAAAATACTACTATTATGGAAGATTGAAAAACCTTTTAAAATATGCACTTGTGAGCTTGAATTTTTTGGTGATGGTTTATTTAGGCTGCATAAAGACACTGTTGGTCTAGCAATGAATTTATACACTAAAGATACAACAGAAAAGATTACGTCTGACAGAAGAGGTTAGAAATTACAACAACTCAAGAGATAAAATCAACAAACTAAAAAACGATAAGACAAAATCTAAAACTTCCCCTCAATCTCAGCTAGTGAAATTAAGTTGAGATTGCGATGAAATTTGTGAAACAACTCTCAATTTTGCGCTTTAGTAAAAATGTCGACGACTTGATCTGATGATGAAATAAACCGAACATCTAAAGACTTTGTTGCCACTCATTCTCTGACGAAATGAAAGTCTATCTCAATATGCTTCGTTCTCTTGTTGCCACTCGTTCTCTGACAAAATGAAGTCTATCTCAATATGCTTTGTTCTCTTGTTGCCACTCGTTCTCTGACAAAATGAAAGCCTATCTCAATATGCTTCGTTTTCTAATGAATACTAGGTAGGTAGCTCCAAGATTATCGCACCACAAGGAGGGTGCTCTTTACTAGTAGACTCCTAGCTCCTTCAATATGATTGTAACCAAATTAATTATACTGTAGCATTCGCCATTGCCTTGTATTTAGCTTCCGTGCTTAAGTGAGAGACTTTTGACTGCTTTCAAGAACTCCAAGACACAAGATTTAGCCCAAAGAAAATAGCAAACCCATTGGTAGACCTTCGATCATCAGGGCACCCTGCCTAGTCAACATCAGAAAAGGCATTGAGAAGCTTGGATTTCGACTGCTGAATGAAGATCCCCATCAATGGATTGCCTTAATGTAGTGAAGTATTCTTTTTACCGCTGCCCAATGAGTATCAGTTGGAGCTTGTAAATACTGACATACTTTGTTCATAAAGTAAGCAATATTTGGACGAGAGAGAGTAAGATATTGCAACGCTCAAACTGTACTTCTATACAGAAATACCTCAACTTCTGACAATGATGTTCCCTGAGTCTTGGATAGCTGCATTAAACTAGCCATAGGAGCTGATATTGGTTTGCAATTGGTCATCTTAATTTGCAGTAGCAGGTCTGCAATATATTTTTGTTGAGTAAGAAGCAAACCATTCTTGACGTGAGATGCCTTAATATTGAGAAAATAACTCAAATTGCCTAGATCTTTTAAAGAAAACTCTCTAGTCAGCTGTTGAACCAACTTATCAGTAGCACATGAACTTGAACTGGCTATAATTATGTCGTCCACATATATAAGCATATAGATGAGTACTTTTGATGACTTGAAAATGAACAACGAGTTGTCAGCCTTCGAAGGTATAAATTCGAGCTCATGAAGCTTGGTACTCAGTCGTGAAAACCACGCTCTTGGAGCTTATTTCAACCCATAAAGCGCTTTGTTGAGCTTGCATATAATTCAAGAAAATTTTGAGTCTTCATATCCTTGCAGTTGACGCATGTAAACTTCTTCCTGGAGAACACCATGAAGAAATGTGTTGTGCACATCTACCTATCTAAGACTCCAACCATAAGCAACAGTAATTAAAAGGATGAGTCTGACAGTAGTAAGCTTAACAAATGGACTGAACATATCTTCATAGTCGATGCCATGATGTTGTTTGAACCCCTTTGCCACAAGACGCGCTTTGTATCAATCAATGGAGCCATCAGATTCTTGTTTCACTTTGTAGACCCATTTGGAGCCAATAACATTCTGTCCCTGTCGAAAAGAAACCAAATGCCATGTCTTGTTCCGCATGAGAGCTGGAAATTCAAAGTCCATTGCTTGACGCCAGTGAGGTTGGGTCACAGTTTGAGCGTATGTAGCTGGTGTGACAGTGGAGATAGTAGCAAACCCCTTTCGGTTAAGTGGATAAAGAATGGCGCCATCTGTAAATTGTTTTGGTTTTGACACTTTATTCTATAATAGAGTCCTCATCTGATGTCCTTCATCTTGAGCCATGCACACTGGTTCAGAAGCAACAAGTGGACTTCCTTCGGAGCTTCCTTCAGAACTGGACTTTTCACCATCACCTGAAGAACTTGAACTAGAATTAGTTGTGTTAGTTGATGAGGGAGTGACAGTGCAACTCTCCACTTGGTCATTAACTAGAACTGGTTCAGAGGATGTGGAGGTTTGAGGACTGAGTTGAGAAGGTAGAGTGACAAGGTTTGGAACAATGGAATTGGTGTGCTGAAAATTGTTTTCAGTTGTGGCAAAAGGAAAAACTACATCTCGAGAAACATAAACTTAGCCGGAAGATTTATGTAAACATTTATATCCCTTGTGTATAACACTGTATCCAAGGAAGACACATTGTTAAGTTCGAAAATCAAGTTTTTAGTTGGCCCAACAAGCACAACTAAGAACTTTTACCATATTATAGTTATGTGAAGTATGAAACAGAGATTCATTATTGATAACTTTACTGGGAAATCTGTTTATAAGATAACAAGAAGTGAGGATAACATCATCCCAAAAATGAATAGGCATAGATGCTTGTGCGAGTAGAGTAAGACATGCTTCAATTAAGTGTCGATGCTTCCTCTCAACAACACCATTTTTTTGGTGTATGTGTGAGGGCAAGATATACAATGAGAAATTCCTACATCTTTGAAATATTTATGCAATCGTTGGTACTCTCCTCCCTAATCAGACTAGACAGAACAAATTTTGAAATTTAACATATTGTTAACATGTTTCTGAAAATGCAAGAAAGTTTGTTCAACATCAAACATACACTTTAAAAGATAAATGTTGGCCCCCGAAATTTTTCTTGTTGAATTAAGCATGATTTAAATGAATTATGAGGTTTGATGGATAAATTTTTGAAGCTACTTGTTATGTAAATGTTAGTAGGATTTTATATGGTTTGGTTGTATTAAAAGTGGTAAGAATGCATAAGGGCATTTTAGGCAAGTCACTTAAGCATATAAGGCTATAAGGTTTAATGGAAGGGTAAAATGTACATTGCACACTTATTAAGGGTATAAAAAGAAGAAGAAGAATTATGAGTGAGGGAGAGAAGAAGAGAATGTCGAGGGAATAGAGAAAAGAAGGGAGAAAACTTAGGGTTTTTGGAGTTCTTGAAGAACTTGAAGACCTTGAGGCTTAAACAAGTAAGTATAAGCATTAACCTCTTTTGATTTGAAGAATGAACCTTATTTAGTGATAGTTAGAAGTGAAAATGGGGTTGAATGTTTGTAGGAAGTTTTTGTTGAATGGTGTATGAAAAATATTGTAATCTTCTATGGTTAATGATTATGATGTGTTTGTGAATGATTTTGGGTTGGAATGAGCTTAGAAATGAAGTAGGAATGATGGTTTAGGGTTAAGATGAGTTA
>JAOSBM010000204.1:2686175-2704246 GCA_027568955.1 Erythroxylum tenue | reverse complement strand
ATAATCCAAAGAGGTACTTTATCTGAACCATCCCCATTGCAACAAACAGCAACAGTAAGTCTTTCCTTGTCCTTTTTTTATCCTTCTAATTGCTTTGTAGCTAGTGAATGATCTGCTTGCAAACGATAAAATAAGCTTATTTCATCCATATTATAGATATCCCTCCAATGAAATTTGTCCAATTTAGCTCGAATTTCAAGTATAACTTCTTCAATATTCTCCATGACAACAGAACCACTTTTACCAAACCTTCTATAAGACTTAATCTCATGTCTCGCCTTGAACCGTTCTAACCAACCACTTGAGAAGTTAAATTCTAGATTTGCATCACCATACATCTTCTGTAGAAACTCTCTTGCTTTAGTTTAAATCATTTCTCCAGTCATGTTCACTTTCTCTTGATATTGGAGAAACCACTCATACAATGTCTTTTCTAATTCATTTGTGCCTTTTAACATTTCTATTTGTTATCTCTTTTGACAAATACTCTGCTGACCTTTTAAGAGTATTTGATATTATTGATTGACTAATAAAGAAATCAAACTTTTGTTGAATCCACTATTGCAAATATTTTTGACTTGAAGAGGGATGTTGATTTTTGTACTCACATAATGCTTTTCTCATCTCATCAGTTAGCGTAAACTTTTTTACACCTTTCAAATGAGTAGCCTGGAAGAGAAGATATAATATATGAATTTTTATATTTGATATATGAAGTTAAAGTACATGTATCTATTTATAAACTCTATACAGTATTATGTACTTGAAACAATTCACAACACTTCATATTCTAATATACCTACATGCACTCTATTTTGAATCACGCTAACTTAAGATTACTAAACTTATTTTTGACAAGATTAATAAACTTAGATACAATGCACCATCATGATTATTTATTTATTTTCTTTTCTTAGTTACAGAAAAAATTAATTGTTTAATTTGACAAATATAATGTACAAAATAAAAATTATTCTATAAATTAATAAATATTAATTTATCGATAAATTAATAAAATATTCATTTATCGATAAATTAATAACTCCGTATAAGATAATAAATTTTCAGGTCCCAAAAATATTCATTTATAGAGGTTTTACTGTAATTCAAAATTGTGGAGTACCAAAAGAGGAAGAAGTGCAAATCACTGCACAATTCACTCAAAAGCGATCAAATTACAACATGTGGGTGATTTTTCAAAGACACTGCCCTTACTGTGGTGGTTGTCAGCACCTCCTAGTTGCTTATGTGTATTTAGTTTTTAGTTTTGGTAAGTGGAGATAAGTGTTTTAGATAGGTTAGAAGATATTAGGGTTTTATGTAAAAAAGATTTTGAGGTTTGGAAATTAACTCTGCTCTGATTGATACCACGTGAAAATCAGAGAATAGTTAACTGAGGGCTTCATAATAACACAAAACCTTTGCAGCCTTGATATAGCACCACTTACATAAGAAAAAAAGATCATAGGAATAAATAGCAAATCACAAAATAAAGAGGAGATCATACTTTTCCTATATAGATATTTCCTAACATCTAATATACATCTTTCCTAAAAGTAACTTACTTTAAAACATTTAGAGAGCAAGATAAATCAGAGTATTAACCAAATTGACTCAAAAATCAACTTAGAAAGAATTTATTTGAAGAATTTATTAAAGGGAATTTCCGTCAATCATCCCTAATCTTCTAATTGAGCAGAATATATTCTCACTAATAATTAAGTCAAGGTATTGGCTAATTAGTGTTGTGTATTTGTGAAATCCAATTCAATATTGCCATTTTACACATGGTCTCTTATAAAATGGTATTTAATTTCTATGTAATTAGTCCTAGAATGTTGAATAGGTTTATTTGTGAGGCGAATGACACTAATATTATCACATTTAATCATCATTTTATTAAGATCTAATTCATAGTCTCTAAGTTGTTGTCTTAACCAAAGAATTTAAGCACAAAAACTTCCATTTGCATTTATTCAACTTCTACTATTGATAAAGCCACTTAATGTTGTTTTTTACTAAACCAAGAAACTATTGCATTCTTAAGAATTAAAAGGTTCCAAATGTGCTCTTTTTATCCAAAAGGCTACTAACAAAGTTCGTATTTGAATAACCAAATAAGTCAAAGGACATATTGTTAGGGCACCAAAGTCCTAATGAAATGGTTTCGTACTAGTATCTAAGGATGCACTTAACAACTAATAAATATGATTCTTTAGGGCTTGATTGAAATCTAGCACATAGGAAAACACTAAATAGGATATCAAGTCTACTTGTGATAAGATAAAGTAAGCTACTAATCATACCTTGGTAGGGCTTTACATCCACGGGTTTACCCTCTTCATCTTTGTTTAATTTCGTTGTCATACTTATAGATGTCCCTAATGGTTTGGCTTGATCCATTCTAATGCGTTTGTCTTTTGTGTATTTGCTTGATTTATGAAGATACCTTCCTTCATTTGCTTGATTTGAAGTCCAAGAATGAAGTTGAGTTCTCCCATCATACTTATCTCAAATTCCCTATTCATGCACTTGAAAAATTCTTTACACATATTCTCATTAGTAAAGTAGCACCAAATATAATTTCGTCATCATAAATTTAAACAATTAGGATTTCATGCTCGTATGTTTTAATGAAAAGTGTACGTAGTATCAACTTTGCCTTTGAAGAATCCATTCACTATAAGAAAAATACTTTAACTTATCATACTAAGCTCTATGAGCTCGTTTTAAACCATATAAGGTTTTGAAAAGTTTATATACATGATTGGGTGCATCATGTTTCTCAAAACTAATAGGTTGATCACCGTAAACTTCTTCTTGAATGAATCCATTTAAAAAAGAACTTTTAGCATTCATTTGAAACAATTTGAAATTCATGTATAATGCAAATGCAAATAAGAGCCTAATAGCTTTTAGCTTGCAGCAAAATTTTTCTTAAAGTTTATGCCCTCCTCTTAATTGTACCTTCTTGTTGCTAATTTAGCTTTATTTCTTACAATAATACTTTATTTATCTAATTTATTTTTCAAAACCTACTTGGTACCTATGATTTGGTCATCACTACATCTAGGTACTAAATCCTATACCTTACTCCTCTCAAATTGGTTCATTTCCTCATTCACTGCAAGAATCCAATTTTCATTATTGAGGGCATCTTATATTGTCTTAGGTTCAATTTAAGAAATAAAAGCAATATGAGATACATCTTAGGGATGAAATCTAGTGAGTAACCTTTGTTAAAGGTCGCCATTAGGGGAAGCTCTTTTGAATTTTCAATCTCTCGAAGTTACTTATCTTTCTTGTTTTCCTCACTTAATTCGACAATGGGTTCATGAGCAGTTTGATGGTCCCTTTCGAAAGTTAATTGAGAGTAATCACTTCATATTATACATTTATACTATACTAAACATCATTTTGGGTAATCACTATGTTATACAAAGTTTAGTTTTGTTTTACTTTATTGAAAGTGGATTAAAAAATGTAAATCTGTTTGTTTTAAAGGAATAAAAGATATAAACATTCCCCATAATTTAAGAAATTTTTTAAAAAATTCTTTGATTTTTAAAATTCTTATAAAAAAACTCTTTTTAGTTTCAATTTTTTTGAAAGAACGCTTTTTGTTAAATTTTACTTGAAAATAATTATTAAATATACATGTCATGAATTTTACACTTGTAATAATAAAATTTTGTTTACATAATGATTCAACTTAATTCTTAAACTTGAACAAATTAAATAAATCTGACTCAAGCTAATAATTTATTATAATTATCTTAAACTATTAATATAAGTCAAATTTAATTAATTCAAGCCAAGTTTAAGAAATGAGTTTGATTTTACTATTAGTGACATTTAATTAGTTCACGTCTGATATTAATAGCCCCATATTTCATTGTTATTTTCTAACCGAAGTACAGTTTTCGGAAAATTAAAAATTAAAAAATTCTAGAATTTTTAAAATTATAATTTTTTAATTTCTCAAATTACAAAAAAAAAAAGGTCTGTATTTTTTTAGCTTACTTTTTACAACCTAAAATTTACTGATATAATTAACTTAGCAATCTTTGCAGACTAAAGTTAAACGTACTGAAAGAATAATGCAAATTATTACTTTCTCGTTTAAGAATTAACCAAAAATGTCTATATTCGAGTTTGAAACCAAACTTCCTAGCCTTTCTTTGAGGTTGGTACGGATTTATCTACTGTGTGTTCAAGTACTTGGGGACATTTTTCTATCTCTGATATTAGAAACACTCAAACACTAAAAATTAAATTTTTGCATACTGTTAGCAATTATAATTATACAAACATATAATATTATAATATTGCAGTTATAATTATAAGTATAATTGCTATGAAACATAACAAAGAAATTAATAATTAAAAAACCAAACTAGTTAAAACCAACTTTCCTGTTGATTTATTGTAATAACTTTTATTTTTTCAATTTAATTTATCTTAATAATTTTTTATTATTAAATTATCTAATCTATTAATTAACATATCATTTTTATAAATTAATCAATTTTATAAATTAAAATAAAATAATTAACTTTTATTAAATAATCTCCTTTAATTAAACTTATAAGTAAAGATTTCCTTGTTTAATACTATTTTAAAATTTTCTTATTCAATCTTTACTATATATCCAATTAAAATTTTAAACTTCCTCTTATTTTACCAGTCAAAACATTTATATAACAAAAGAAATGCTGTAGTCAATGATGGCGGTGGGTGATTGGTCAAGGGAATACAAGAGAAGAGCAATAGTTAGGTTGGAAAATAGAATAATACCCTAAATATCAATTCCTACTCTTACATTAATTGTTATGCAAATAAAAAAATACATATACATATATATATATATAGATATAGATATATATGTAATTCGGTTAATTATGTGACTTACACATGTAAATATAAATAAATTTAAAATTTAAAATAAATAAATAACAATAATCTTTCAATCTTCAAAAAAATTTATTCTAGGGACCTTATTAAAGAATTTATAACTTAATAAAAATTTTAAGTATAATAAAAAGAAATTTCACATAAATCTAAATTCACACTAACTCTATTTTATAAATTTCTATAAGCAAGAAGATTTACATGCATCTTTAATTCTCAATCACTAAGGTAAAGGAAAATGTCTTTATATATTTCCTGATAAACTCGAAAGGGTGGTAATTTCGAAAACTTTCCAATTTTATCGCAGATGTCTATAGTACAAATGAAAACAAAAACATTCAAAAACGAAATAACAAATAACAAATAACACCATAAATTTGGTAACGCAGTTCGGCACACCTTACCTACGTCTACGGAGGCCTCACCCAGCTTAATCACTTTCACCGAAGTACAATAGATTTACCTAAGGCTTTACTGAGCCGACACCACTCAACCCTTGACACTATCTCTCAACCTCACTTCTCGTGAAAGTTTTTCACACCCAATGACACGATCAACTCGTGTTAACCTCAAGAGTATTTGATAATAAAGATACGAAATAAACAACTCAAGTGATTAAACAATAACCAACATAAACAAAGACAACACTTGAGATTAAAAAAAACTCCCCTAAATATGCTGCTTCATTAACAAAACAACAGAAAGTTGTTCATCGAAAGAGCTGTGAAGTTTCAATATCTTCACTAAAAATCAGTAGATACCAAAGAAGCTCTCAATTGTCACTCAAAACATAAGAAAACGCATCTGTCAAATCACACACACTGTCAACGATAAACTTTCCAACAAAGTCATGAAAACCTTAACAGAAATTGAAACACCAAATCAGGATTTAATCCCCATGAAATCAGTCCAGAAAATTAAACAAACACAGCTCAAATTTCCAGAAATCATGCAACCAACAAAATACGAAAGAACATAGAGTCACGCACATACCAAACTGTAGATTTCACACACTACCATTCAGCCCACTCGGTCACGTAATCTTCACACACTCAAAATCAATTCACCATTAACCCAGCTTCAACAACTCCAATTAAACCATATAGGACACTACACACACCATGTATATTTTACTCACAATCCCAGAAGAACAACTCTTGGAAATCAAAAGTTAACCCACGATGTTTATAAACCCAGAACACGTGCCCCCCATTAGCTGCTTTTTATCCCATATATAATTAACACCCACTGCACACTTAATACCACTCACACATGAGATCCACTTCTGCTATATGATAGAGACATACACGACTCTAACAACAAAAGCCCTTAACCCACACACAACACAAATTCCCTTATTCTGTTATTCACAAAATCCACGCAAAACAACTTTCCTTTATCTTCTATCCACAAAATCCAGCAGTACACAATTCAATTACCAACATGATAATAGACTTCAATCCAAGATAGGATTCTTTTTCAACTAGAAGATTATCCATATAACTTTTGAATCCAAGTCACTATCCAATTAATATTTTATATGTCCAATTAATAAATAATGTCAAAACTAATTACTTAGATATATAACATATATCCTAACAATTTTTTCCTTTTTGGCATTGTTTGTCACAAATATGAAACTCCCCCTAAATAAGATAATTGAACATATAAGTATCAAATTCACAATTCAAATGACAAATACTGCCCCTTAATTAAACATCAAACTCCCCCTAAATAAGATAATTGGACATATAAGTATCAAATTCACAATTCATATGACAAATACTTCCCCTTAATCAAACATCAAGTTCCAAAGAACATCAAGTTTATCCAATCATCTAAATTTCTTCCCCTTAGGACAAAAAAATGTCAAAAAGCATGACGAATAGTCATGCATATACCTTGAAATCTCACCTTGAATGGAACATTCACCATAAATAATCTGATGTCTCCCTCTTGGGGCAAAACATTGTCAAAACTAAGAATGCCTTCAACATAATCAATCTCAGCGAATAAAGAAACATAAAAATCAGTAGTAGGTTCAGTGAAAGAATTATAAGTACGTCAAGATGACAATTTACCACCAGTCAATACACATGCCAACATATCATTACTTACTTCAATTGTATCTTCATAAGACTGATCAAATTCATAAACTCAAGCAAATAAAGATGAGTGTTGCCAGTGTAGTGAGAGAGAGAGATACCCGAGAGAGAGACCCACACTGATAAGAGAGCTGAGGAGTCTTTGGTGGAGCCAAATAGAAGTCACAATGCAAAATACTAAAAAGATGGGACGACAATGGCAACATAAAAAATAAAGAAATAAAGAAGACAAACCTTTTTTTTACGTTTCTTTTTTTTTACAACAAAAAATACTTCAAAATGTAAAGTACACAGTCTATGTGCCCCTCGAAGAAATTCAAACCTAACCTTATTCCTTGTCATATTATCTTTGTCATCAGTTTCTTCTTCTGAAGTAACTGATTTGTCCTCCGTTTGACCAGTTTCTTTAAAGCAGTAACCAACTGTGAATCTGTACAATTTCTTATTTTTCCTTCACAATGTCTTTGTGCCTGTAATTGACCACCCCTTTGAAACATCATTTGTAACATCTTGTAGCATATCGGCCTTATGTGCCCGATAACTCCACAAAAATGACACGTGGGTACAAACCTTCAATTCTTCCTCGAAGTTTCTTCTTGAACAGATCTGGATATGTCATCTTTCTCATCATTCACCTTGGAAAATTCACCTATGTAGTCAATGCCTTGAAGATCCCCTTTAACCTTACCGATTTCCATTAACTTTTCTAACTTTTTTGTACTTCCATTCAACATCCTCAATTCCTTTTCGGCACTTGCTAATGTCAGTGTACTTCACCAAGCTCATCTAATGTAGGCAACTTCTTCTCTAGATCTTGAATGATGTTCTTCATGGAAGTGTTTTCCTCCTTTAACTTCTCATTTTTCTTACATGTTTGGACCCATTTACCATACATTAACTCATAGGCTTCATAAATACCTTCATTTTTATCATCTAAAGTATTGTCATCACAATCATAATCTGAGATTGAGATTTGAGCTGAATCGTCTGTGTTTTTCCCTAAATTTTCCGATTTACTCACTTTTTTGTCTTCAGTTACTTCCTTCTCGGTTACTGTTAAACAATTAACTAGACTTTTGCTATACAAAGTAACTAATGCAGCACTATTCACAGCTTCTTCTTCACCTTCGGATTCGTTAGCACTCCAAGTGCTCGTATAGGATTTCCCTTTTCTCTTCTTCAAGATGTTAACACACTCCACTTGAACATGTCCAAAGCCTTGACACTTATAGCATTGAATGCTCTTTACCTTTCTTTCTCCCTTTTGAGTTTTGGCTTATTGTTTGAAGTTGTTGATCGATGAGCTCCCACCATTTTGCCTAAACAGGTCTATTATTTTTCACTCTTTTCAGCCACTTACTAAACTCTCGTGTTAGTAGCTTCATATCCTCATTCTCGACGGATTCATCTTCTACATCATTCATACCTTTTTCAGTTTCAACCTGTAGTGTCAATCCTTTGCTTCTTTCTTGTTTACCCCTTAAAAGATTCATTTCGAAATTTGTAAAAATTCCAAGTACCTTCTCCAATGACAAAATCATTAATGTCGTGGGCCTCCTTTATTGCTGCAATTTTCGGAATAAATCTTGGAGGTAATGATCTCAGCGTCTTCTTGATTAGTTTTAGGTTGGAATATTTCTTCCTTAATTGATGTGCCTGATTCACTATATCTCACAATATTTCATGAAAGTCTCCAATAGCCTCATTCTCATCCATATTCAGTTCTTCAAACCTCACAGCTAACATCTGTAGTTTTGACGCTATCGCAGATTTAGACCCTTCATGAATAGTCTGCAAAGTATCTAACGCTTCTTTAGCCGATTCACAAGCTGATATCATTGAGAAGCGTCCTTCACCAACAACACTAAAAATTGCATGCAATGCTTGTGAGTTTTCAAGTGCTCTTTCTTCTTCGACTCTTATCCATTTATATGAATCTTTTAGAACTGCCTCTCCCTTATCGTCAGTAATCATCGGATGTGTCCAACCATGTAACATCGAGTTTCATGCTCTTGTTCCTTGTGCTTGAATAAAAACTCTTATCCGTGATTTCCATGCAGGATAATTGGAACCGTCCAACAGCGGTGGCCTGATAATTGTTGCTCCTTCTCTTATGGCCATAATTGCGAAACCCGAATCTGCACTTGATGTACCAAGTTCTGAATCGGTGACCTCACTTTGATACCAATTGATAAAGTTGAAAGGGTGGTAATTTTGCAAACTTTCCAATTTTATCGCAGACGTCTATAGCACAAACGAAAACAAAAACATTCAAAAACAAAATAACAAATAACATCAGAAATTTGGTAACGCAGTTCAGCATACCATGCCTACGTCTGCGGGGCCCTCTGTTGGACCCCAAAATTTTTCTTTATTTATTTTGCTTTATTTTATTTTCTTATAGTTGAGTTTATTAATTTAGTGAGCATGAGTAGAAATTAGAAATTAGGTGGAAAGATTAGAATCAAGTTAGAATTAATATGGTGTTTAAGAGAATTAAGGAGTTAGTAGATGAAATAAATAAAGGAGGGTAAAATTGGAAGAACCAAATAAGTGAAGGGCAAAATGGAAAAAATAAGAATAAAATGGTCTTGAATTAAGAAGAAGAGAAGAGAGAGTCGTGAGAAGCAAAAGAGAGAAGGAGAAAACGTAAAGAAGAGAAGATGAGAAGGAGAGAAAAGAAGAAGAAAGCTAGGGTTAAGAGAGATCTTGAAGAGTTGAAGAATCTTGGAGGTTAATCAAGTAAGTTATGCTTTAAATATCATGGGTATAGGTTAAATGAAGCTAGAATGAAAAGTAAGTAGAAACATGTATGCTTTGTTTTGGTGATATACGTATATGTGTTTTTACCATTGATATATATGAGTTTCTTGGGTATTTTTTAGATGAATTAAAATGAGTTTTGAGTTAAGGAAAACATAGAGTAATGTAATATTGTGGTATAAGAAGGATTGGATGAGAGAAAGATGTGTTAGGTGTGAGAATAATATGGAAAAATTTAGCTTCTAAAAAAGTTCATCGCGGCCAACTCAAGGGTTCACCGCGGCAAACTTTTAAGAATTTGCGAGGAACTTTCCTCTCTGGAAAGTTCACCGCGGTCAACTTTTGGCTCGCCGCGGTGAAGTTTTTTCTACACAACTTGAACATGCTTCAGTATTTTAGGCATAACTTTTTCTGTAGTTATCCAAATTGATTGATTTTTTATTTGGAGTAAACTAGAAACATAGGGTTACAAATTGTCTAAAGAAATTGAGTTTTAATTCAGTCTCTAAGAGTTTCAATTCTGGATGAAAATTGAGCACAGAATATTGTTTTAGTATAAGAACAGTCCGAAAATATTTAGGGTATAACTTTCAGATTTCTGAGCCAAATTGAAAAATTTTGGTGTCATTAGAAACTTAAGACAATGGGGAACATTTCTAGAAGAAAGTGTTATCAAATTTCTTCAATTTACCTTATCATAATGACCATGGAAAATTAACCCGAAGGTCTGAATTTTAGGAAGGGTTTAAGTATTCAAGAATAAATTCTAGTGAATATGCTTTGTGGGTTTTTAATTTGAATTCCTATTGAATGAAATTTTGCCATTGTTAAAGGGAATCAAGAGACAAGAGGAGCAAGAAGAGAGGCACCTTTGACTAAGTTTTTAAGTAAGAAATTTAAGGTGGGTTACTTTTTTATAATTGAGTAATAAGCCATAAATGTTTCTTTTAAAAGAACAGAAATAAATGATTTTTAACTACTTTATACATATTCGTTTATTGCTCTTTAAATGCTTTAAGAAAGTGCCACATGTTTGTATACGAATTGTGTTAATGATTTTGGAAAGAATGAAATGATTTTGAAAAGATATTATGTGTATGAAATCAAGTTTCGAAAATGTGTCATTTTGGGCAATCTATTTCAAGTCATGAAATACATGTTATGTGGGTTTGGTTCGGTCCATTATGTATGTCAAGTGCACTTCGACTAAAGGCTTTTCCCGCCTGCCCGCTAGTGACATGGAGCTCCTTCGCGGACTCCCCTAAGTTCACGGCTACACAAAACCATATGTGGGATTGCGATAGTACGTTCTGTTCACGGCTACATAAGACCATTTTATGGAATTGTGTTAGTACGCTTTGTTCATGGACCTACTCAGACCATTTTAATGTGCTTATGTGTTTATATGTGTTGACAAGTTTGATAAATGCATGATCTAGGTTGCTTATGAATTGTTTGATAAGTGAGAATTTGGAAAATATGTGCTATATGATTCAATGTGAAATTTGTACAATGGAAATGAATATTTCAATGGTTTTTACTTGTTACCGATTATAAAACTGTTACCCATAAACTTTAAGCTCATCTCTCCCCCCCTATCAGTCCCATCTTCAGGTGAAGAACATGGGATCGAGCGAAAGAAAGTCAAGGCATCACTCCGATTAGGCAGATTTTTAGATTTTAAGCTAGTTTTTGTAATCACAAGGCTTTAGCCACATTTCAAGTTTTATTAGTTCAAGTGTAATTTGTATCTTTGGTTCACGAACACAACTAACGTATTGTGGCTTGAAATACCATTAAAGCTTTGTAAAACTTTTATCTTTTGATATAAATAAAATATATTTGGGTTATCTATGATTTTCTTGCCTTCGCAATGCATTTTGATTTAAAGATGGGATTAAGAAATTGAGAATTAGTTTGTGTTTATATTCGTGTTCATTTTGGTCTTTAGTTAAATTGATGAGGGTGGTTGAAAGAATTTATGTTTGCAATTAATAAGGTAGGTTGTTATGAGTTTCTGGGTTTCTATACCGAGGTTTTTGTCACGGCAAAAACAAATGTTGGCCGCGGCGAAGTCAGTCTTCCAAGGTTGCCGTGGCGAAGTAATAATTGTTACCATGGCGAAATTGACCCGAAGGGTCTGTGGAAATTCTCCCACCTGATCGCCGCGGCGAACCCACCTTTGCTTCCGATGTTTTCTCATGACGATTAAAGGTTTGTAAATATTCCTTTTGCATAACTTTCACCCAACTGTCACAAAGCTCACGTCTTATGATTTTGAAATGTTGGGCTCCGGAAACGGGGCCTAACACCTTCACTCAGCTTAATCACTTTCATCGAAATACAATAGATTTATCCAAAGTTTTACTGAGCCAACACCACTCAACCCTTGACACTATCTCTCAACCTCACTTCCCGTGTTAACCTCAATAAATGATTTTCTCAACAGTATTTGATAATAAAGATACGAAATAAACAACTCAAGTGATTAAACAATAACTAACATAAACAAAGACAACACTTGAGATAAAAACAACTCCCCTAAATATGTTGCTTCATCAAAGAAAGAACGAAAAGTTGTTCATCGAAAGATCTGCTGTGAGGCTTGAATATCTTCACTAAAAATCACTAGACACCAAAGAAACTGTCAATGGTCGCTCAAAATAGAGAAAACACAGCTGCCAAATCACACACACTGACAACCATAAACTTTCCAACAAAGTCATGAAAACCTTGACAGCAATTGCAACACCAAATCAGGATTCAATCCCCATGCAATCAGTCCAGAAAATTAAACAAACATAGCTCAAAATTTCAGAAATCATGCAGCCAACAAAATACGAAAAAAAAACATAGTCACGCACACACCAATCTGTAGATTTCACACACCACCATTCAGCCCACTCAGTCACGTAATCTTCACACACTCAAAATCAATTCACCATTAGCCCAGCTTCAACAACTCCAATTAAACCATAAAGGACACTACACACACCATGTATATTTTACTCACAATCCCAGAAGAACAACTCTTGGAAATCAAAAGTTAACCCACGGTGTTTATAAACCCAGAACATGTGCCCCCAATCAGCTGCTTTTTATCCCATATATAATTAACACCCACCGCACACTTAACACCACTCACACAAGAGATCCACTTCTGCTATATGATAGAGACATACACGACTCTAACAGCAAAAGCCCTTGACCTACACGCAACACAAATTCCCTTATTCTGCTATTCACAAAATCCACGCAAAACAACTTCTCTTTATTTTCTATCCACAAAATCCAGCAGTACACAATTCAATTACTAATATAATAATAGACTTCAATTCAAAATATGATTTTTTTTCAACTAGAAGATTATTCATATAGCTTTTGAATCAAGTCATTATCCAATTAATATCTTATATGTTCAATAAAACTAATTACTTAGATATATAACATATATCTTAACATTTCCAATTTTCTATTTTGAAAAGTAAGTGATTAGCATAGTATCTAATAGTATTTACCATAATCTTTCTTCAATTAAGACCTATTTTAGTTCTAATTTTCTACATACAAGTAAATGATATGCAAAACTAAACAAATTAAATAAAAAGAACTAGCCTAAGTCTCTTAATTGCTGATAGATCATGATCAGAGCTCACTTTGGTGAGGATCTGTTGCTCTCCCAGATAGTGTTTTCTTAACCTTCTCCTTAGTCTTTTGCACTGTTTCTCCGGCGAATGTCGCCGCCAATCTCGCTGAACGCTCCACCGCTTCTTTGCTCTTCTCCAAGCTCACTGCAACAGCCTCTTTCACCTTCTCTCCAGCTCCTGCACTTACTCTGTTCTCTTCAGTCTCGATGTGACTTCCTCTAAAACTGACGAAGCCGCAGAATTGTATCAATCACCTTGAGAATCTGAATGTATAAATGGGGGACACAAAAGGGTAGTCGTTAGTTTATGAAACTCACTCGAGATTTTGAGGAAAGATGCTTGCTTGAACTTGATTCGTCATGGTTTTGAGTCTCTCCCAATAACCTGAAAACACACTTCTAAACATCTCTGAAATAGTTGTTCCCTTTGCTCGAGCCACCTGCTCTGTGGAGCCCATTTGTCCTTCATTTCCTTTGATTGCAACGAAGATGAAGAACAGGAATAGTGTTACGGGGACAGCAGATTTTCCAACCCAATTCATTAGTTCAGAATTCAGGTGGTATATAATGCACTGAAGAGGTTTTTTTTGGTGAAATGAACCAAGAATGAAGCAAAGAATGAAGAGATGCTTTAATAACTTATGATGATGATTATAAGATAATGTCAAGAGAAAATATGTACTTTTGAAGATGATATTATAATTTATAAGAATATGACACGTTCGTAGGTTGCACTAAATTACAAAACTCAAGTACTTAAAACGTGTCGTCCTTGTAGGCTTGGTTCGTGTACGGCTTTTATGATTCTAGTACACATGGAGGCTTCGGTTTGTTCTGTCTTTTATTGTGAAATGATTTATGTAAGTTAGCTAATTTTGATGCTTTTTTAAGAGATTTAAGTAATAGACACGGCAAAAGGCTTTAATTTAACAAATTTTAGGTTGAAATTAAAATATAAATTTAATATCAAATTGAACTTTACTAAAAAAAATCCTAAAATTAAAAAATTAAAATTTATATGTTTAGATTATTTATATAAATCTAAATTTGAATTATTTGAAATTCAATCAATTTCAAATATTCTAGAAAAAATTTGACAAATTTGAGTTGGGCCTCACTGTTGGTATTTGTAAAGTTAGGCAAAAAGATTAGTACTATAATGGCATCATGAAGGGTATATGTTATTGGTACATGAGATGGACTGTGAGTATTATACAAATTTTATTACTTTAGAACTAACAGAAACTTTCTGTAGAAGAACATATTTGTTCTCTCTCATATTTAAAAATGGTAGCTCTTTCACTTTCTAAAAAAAAACATTACTTTTTTTTATGTCAAATAAATTTAGATTTGGAAATAACCCTTTTTAAATATTCATTTATTTTGGATATAAATAGCAAAAATATCCACAAAATATGAAGTAAAATAATAATTAACAGTTTTTTCAAAAATATTTAATTCAATTCGAAACATGTATGTAATTATAGATTTGCTATAATTTTCATAGTAAAACTAGGAAATAAGTTAGTGCAAGATTTTATAGAATTTTAATTTAAATGACATAAATAATTGTCTTTTTTCTGTTATATGTTTCATAATTACATGCAAAAATTTACATATAGGAGCCAAGATCTACCAAAAATTGGTAACCAAAGTAGTTATAATTATCACATTACTTTATCACAAAACAAAACCATTATATGGCTGAAAGTGGAAAATGGCCATCTCTAATTCTTTACCTTGTTGTCTTGTAGCTATGATTTTCAAAAACAATCCAACATTAGTCTCTTCGTTAACGATACTAACGTGACAAATCACGTCAGCTGTGTTATAGTACACATAGGATACATATGTCATGCCAAATCCACATCAATTTTTAATAAAAAATTAAATAAAATTAACCATAACAAAAATCAATTAAATAACTAAGAATAAGTCTTTTAGTGCATCAATACAAGACTATTTGCATGAAACATGGAGAAACAATAGACGAATTCTTCAAAAGGAGCTTGTTAAACGATAAAAAGTTTGTTAAACGGTAGGAGCTTGCTAAATGAAAAGTTTTGTTAAAAACAATTTAAAATAGAAAGTGCCTGTTAAAGTTGAAAGCATAAGGAACCTATTATAAAATGAAAGAGTCTCTTGCTGAAATAAACACACACACACAATATAATGTGAAAATTTAAAATTTAAGAGAAGAAAGAGAAGGGTGCAGTAGATTTATGCTGGTTCGGCTGACAACCCAAGCCTACATCTAGTCTCCAAGTATCCAACTTTAGTGTTTCAGTATAAAACTAATTAGTAATTTGACGAACCCTTCAAGTTCACGAGTATATATTTTTCAAGGTTCTTAAACTTTCCACATTCAAAGTGTATAACAAGCCTTTAAAAGCTTATAGAAGAATAAAATGTAAAATCAAAAGTGAGTTTTCAAATAACAATTTCTCTCTTGATAGAGTGCTTTCACTTTCTAAGGCACAATAAGAATGATATGACTCTTAAGAATATAGATGCTGCTCAAATGTTTCAAAAGTCTGAGTATGTTTATTGCTTCACAAGTATTGTTACTCTTCTTTAAATAGTCAATTTGTTCAACTAATCGTTGCTTCATCGTAATTCTAAGTTGACTTTAGATTTTCAATATCATCTCTGCTGGAATAAAAATTTTCGGAGCTAATTATTTGCAACGGTAAGATCCTCTCAGATATAAATAAGGAAAATTTACTACTAAGATTCCTGCAAGAGATGAAGTAATTTTTCTATGATTTTATTTCCTGTAAAAAATACTGTTATCTATATAAGAAAATAAATCAAATTTGAATTTTGAAATATTATATAGTTATCATCAAAATCGTTAAATATAAACCTTGAGTTAACAATGACTACCAAAATTTTCACCAACCCTCTATAGTTCACAACAGAATAGGCAATGCCACAACCAAAACAACGACAACAACAACAACAAACCGTTACTTTGCCTTCCTACTCTAAGATACTCTATAAATAATGTGATAATTAACTACTACGAAAGTCTAGCTCGTGAGGGAATGGGAGGGCCTGTGGGCAGTTATTGAAGAAAACTAAGACGGTAGGTGCTAGACTGTTGCTTTGAAAGAGAGAGATAGACCACTAAAGATGAAATTTTGGTAGTCATTGTTAACTCAAGGTTTATATTTAATGATTTTGATGATAACTATATAATATTTCAAAATTCAAATTTGATTTATTTTCTTATATAGATAACGGTATTTTTTAAAGGAAATAAAAGCATAGAAAAATTACTTCATTTCTTGCAGGAACCCTATTAGTAAATTTTCCTTATTAATATATGAGAGGATCTTATTGTTCCAAATAGTTAGCTCCGAAAATTTTTATTCCAGCAGAGATAATATTGAAAATCTAAAATCAACTTAGAATTACGATGAACCAAAGGTTAGTTGAACAAATTGACTATTTAAAGAAGAGTAACAACACTTGTGAAGCAATAAACATACTCAAACTTTTGAAACATTTTAGCAGCATCTATATTCTTAAGAGTCATATCATTCTTATTGTGCCTTAGAAAGTGAAAGCACTCTATCCAGAGAGAATTTGTTATTTGAAAACTTACTTTTGATTTTACATTTTATTCTTCTATGAGCTTTTAGAAGCTTGTTATACATTTTGAGTGTGAAAGGTTGAAGAACTTTGAAAAATATATACTCGTGAGCTCGAAGGATTCGTCAAATTACTACTTAGTTTTATACTGAAACACTAAAGTTGGATACTTGGAGACTGAACATAGGCTTGGGTTGTCAGTCGAACCAGTATAAATCGACTGCGTCCTTCTCTTTCTTTTCTTAAATTTTAAATTTTAGTATTATATTGTGTGTGTGTGTGTGTGTGTGTTTATTTCAACAAGAGACTCCTTCACTTTATAATAGGCTCCTTCTGTTTTTAATTTGCAAGAGGTTCTTTTCAATTTTAACAGGTGCTTTCAATTTTAAATTGTTTTTAACAAAACTTTTCATTTAGCAGGCTCCTATCGTTTAACAAACTTTTTATCGTTTAACAGACTCCTTCTAAAGAATTTGTCTATTGTTTCTCCATATTTCATGCAAATAGTCTTGTATTGAAGCACTAAATGACTTATTCTATGTTTTTTTACCCCATTCGTTCCTTCAAAGTAACTTGAAGCTTATCCCATAGTTCTTTTGTTGTAGAACTATATGATATCTTTTTGTACTCTTATGGAGATAGTGCGCAGATAAGACGATGTTTTGCTTTGGCATTCAGCTGACCTGATGATATTGAAGATCGCGGTGGCACAGAGGCTAGTCACAGTAGTAGGTGAAGGGGCATCCGGTAGGCAAATCGAAAGGGAGATGCACGAATAGAAAGGAGAGAGAGAGATAGGATTAAAGCTCTGATACTATATTGGATAGAATGAGAACCCCTTGACTAGGGTTCTTGTATATTCCAATATATATATATATAGAGAGAGAGATAGGATTAAAGCTCTGATACTATATTGGATAGAATGAGAACCCCTTGACTAGGGTTCTTGTATATTCCAATATATATATATATAGAGAGAGAGATAGGATTAAAGCTCTGATACTATATTGGATAGAATGAGAACCCCTTGACTAGGGTTCTTGTATATT